>VSMD01031682.1:0-22857 GCA_008750895.1 Mirza zaza | reverse complement strand
AAAAACAAAAACAAAAAACAACAGACTTTTGGAACTTGAAAAATTCATCTTTTTCTCTGTTTCCTTGCTCCTCTCTCATTTATGCTCGGTTCATTCAGCAATCATGCTAAAACGCATTTATCGTTCCACTCCACCTGAAGTGATAGTGGAAGTCCTGGAGCCCTATGTTCGCCTTACTACTGCCAATGTCCGTATCATCAAGAATAGAACAGGCCCTATGGGCCACACCTATGGCTTTATTGACCTCGACTCCCATGCGGTAAGTTTCCTTCTCCTGGGAATGGTCTAGGGACAGATGGGTAAAGAACCTTCAAGAAGGTTTGAAGGACTTATTTATCACTTGAATTTGCATGTGCTACCTTGTATCATAACCCCTCTTCTTGTCTTCCTTTGGGTTTAATGTTCAATTCAGGTGAGGTGACTGCCCTTAGAAGTTAGGATTCTGAGTGGTTTTCAGGTTCATTTTTGTCTTGTGGCATTTACGGTTTCCAACTTACTTGTACAGCATCTTGATACTGAATCCCTCAAGATTTTGGTGAATTTTCTGATTTTTTATTTTGCCCAGCCACAGATAGTTTTACATTTGATAACACAGCTTTTTCTCTTTTTCTTCCAAGTATTTAATAGATTCTTACGACTTGAATTTTTAGTTGTGGGGCTCTTTTCTATGGAAATAATGTGACGATAATAATGAAAATCATTTATACTTCTTAGATTTCATGCTCAAAAGTCACAGGGAACTTTGTACACTGGATCTGGTGATAATAGTTGTAGCAAACTAAAAGAAGAGGATTTCAAAGAAGAGGATTTCATGCTGGTGTGGTGTCTCACACTTGTAATCCCTGCAACTTGGGAAACTAAAAGGAGAGGACTGCTTGAGGGAAAAAGTTTGAGAGCAGCCTGGGCAACATAGCAAGACACTTGTCTCTAAGAAAATTTAAAAAATTAGCCAGGCTTGGTGGTACACACCTGTAGTCCTGGCAACTCAGGAGGCTGAAGCAAGAAGATCCCTTGGGTCCAGGAGTTCAGTGCTGCAGTGAGCTAGGATGAACCCGCTATACTTCAGCCTAGGCAACAGAGTGAGACTTTCTCTTAAAAACAAACAAACAGGCCAGGTGTGGTGGCTCACACCTATAATCCTAGCACTCTGGGAGGCCGAGGTGGGCAGATCGTTTGAGCTCAGGAGTTTGAGACCAACCTGAGCAAGAGCAAGACCCCATCTCTACTAAAAAAAAAAATAGAAATTAGCTAGACAACTTAAAAATATGTGTGTGTGTATATATATATATATATATGTATAAGTGTGGTGGCACATGCCTGTCGTCCTAGCTACCCGGGAGGCTGAGGCAGTAGAATCATTTGAGCCCAGGAATTTGAGGTTGCTGTGAGCTAGGCTGACGCCACAGCACTCTGGCCCAGGCAAGAGAGAGAGACTCTGTCTCAAAAAAAACCAAGCAAACAAAAGAATTGGGATTTCTAAAATTTATACCAGAAACTGACATCTACTCTGATCTCTATTTGTATCAGTTTTTCATTAAAAGTTCCCTACTTTTGCCAATATGCTCTTACTGTTAAAGTTATGACCAGAACATAATGTTTAGTAAATTTCTCTTCTGAGAAGGAATGTCCATGTTCAGTTCTCATTCAGAGAGCATGGCCTTTTCTCTTTTTGAGTTCAAGTGTGTCTTTGGTTCTGTAGGAAGCTCTTCGTGTAGTGAAGATCTTGCAGAACCTTGATCCACCATTTAGCATTGATGGGAAGATGGTAGCTGTAAACCTGGCTACTGGAAAACGAAGGTAAGGCAGAGGAGTGCACTTAAGTCACTTAAGACGGAAGGTAAGGCACTTTTCCTGGCTGGAGAGACAGAGATTAGGCTAAGTATGGAATGTCTGATTTCCTTAAGTGCTATGTTTGACAGTTCATATCTCTGACATTTCATTTTGGCAGTTCTTTTTTTTTTTAATTGTGAAGGTACATCCTTCAAACACATATCTTGGCTTGGGATTGTCTTTCAGGGTTTTTTTTAGAGCAATTTTTGTGAAACTATGGATAAGTCAAAAACTTATGTTATTTTTGAATATGATTTCCATCATGGAACCAGTACAGCACGCACAGCTCAAAATATCAATGAAATGATGGAAAGGATGTGGCTGGTCAATGCATAGTATGTCAGCAGTTTAAGAAGTTCCATTCTGGGCTGGGTGCAGTCGCTCATGTCTGTAATCCTAGCACTCTGTGAGACCGAGGTGGGCGGGTCATTTGAGCTCAGGAGTTCCAGACCAGCCTGAGCAAGAGTGAGACCCCCGTCTCTACTAAAAATAGAAAGAAATTAGCTGGACAACTAAAAATATATAGAAAAAATTAGCCGGGCCTGGTGGTGCATGCTTGTAGTCCCAGCTACTTGGGAGACTGAGGCAGAAGGATTGCTTGAGCCCAAGAGTTTGAGGTTGCTGTGAGCTAAGCTGATGCCACAGCACTCTAGCCTGGCAAAAGAGTGAGATTATGTCTCAAAAAAAAAAAAAAAGTTCCATTCTGGTGATTTTAATCTTAAAAATGAGCCATGTGGGTGACCTGAAACCAAAGTGGATAATGATGAGCTGAAAGCTATAGTAGAAGCAAATCCAATATGATCTACATGTGAATGAATTAGCGGCAAGGTGTGCCATTATTATTCCAACAATATCAGCCTATTTTTAACAAATGGGCAAGGTAAAGAAGCTGGATAGTTGGGTACCACATGAATTAAACAAGCATCGGAAGAGAAATCATCTCGAAGCTTGCCTTTCTTTGTTGTCACAACATAAAGGTGAACCATTGGCCGGGCGTGGTGGCTCACGCCTGTAATCCTAGCACTCTGGGAGGCCGAGGTGGACAGATTGCTCGAGGTCAGGAGTTCGAAACCAGCATGAGCAAGAGTGAGACCCCATCTCTACTATAAATAGAAAGAAATTAATTGGCCAACTAATATATATGGAAAAAATTAGCCGGGCATGGTGGTGCATGCCTGTAGTCCCAGCTACTTAGGAGGCTGAGGCAGTAGGATTGCTTGAGCCCAGGAGTTTGAGGTTGCTGTGAGCTAGGCTGACACCACAGCACTCACTCTAGCCTGGGCAACAAAGTGAGACTCTGTCTCATAAATAAATAAATAAATAAATACGAACCATTTCTATACCATATTGTTACATGTGATGAAAAAGTGATGAAAAATGGATTCTTTTGACAATCGCAAGCATTCTGCATAATGTTTGGATAAAGATGAATTGCTAAAACACAGTCCAAAACTGAATATTCATCAAATAAATCTAATGGTGTCTTTTTGGTGGTGTAGCGCTGGTATTATCCACTAGAGCTTCATGAAAACTGGTCAATTGATTACAATGGATGTCTCCTGCAACCAACTGGATAAAATGATGAGATTGCTTGCAATTAAGCACCTGAGACTGATCAATAGAGATAGGCCTATCCTCTTTGAAGACCACATGAAATAACAGCACTGCTCACACTACAGAAGCTGGGTTTGGAAACTCTCTGTCATCCTCTGTATTTACCAGACCTTGTACCAACTATCACTTCTTCCAGGCTTTGGACCACTTCTTGCAAGGAATAATATTTAATTCTCAACAAGTTGTGGAAAATACCTTTCACAATTTCATTACCACTTGCTCTCCAGGCTTATTCACTGCTGGCATAAACATTGCTACTGTTAAGGTTGCAAAACTGTGTCAATAGTTTAGTCACCAACTTTGATTAATTGTGCTGCTTCTTGATTGAGATACAGTAAACTAAACTTTTGATTCAAAATCGGACATTTCAGCCAGGCACAGTGGCTCTTGCCTGTAATCCTAGCACTCTGGGAGGCCAAGGCAGAGGATCACTTGAGGTCAGTTGTTTGAGACCAGCCTGAGCAAGAGTGAGACCCCCATCTCCACTAAAAATAGTAAAAGTTAGCCAGGTGTTGTGGCGCATGCCTGTATCCCCAGCTACTTGGGAGGCTGAGGGAGGAGGATCACTTGAGCTCAGGATTTAGAGGTTGCTGCAAGCTAGGCTGATGTCATAGCACTCTAGCCCAGGTGACAGAGTGAGACTCTTGCTCCCCACCCCCCAAAAAAAGTTGGACGTTTCTTGTTTAATGACGTAATAGGCATGATGCCTTCCCAGTATGCTTCAGGTATGTGCTTATATATTTTCAAGCATGCCTTGTTCTGGCTCTAGAATTGTTTTCTTTCTTAAATGAAATGATAGTACTAGTTACTATATTCCTTTCCCCTTTGACTGGTTAGTATCTTTGGATCCCAAATGGCTGAGCCATGAGTATCACACACCTGTGGTCCCTGCTAGCCTGGAGGCTGAAACATCACTAGAGGATCACCTGAGGCCAAGAATTCAAGGCTGTAGTATGTGATGATTACATGTAGTATGTAAATGTCCACTGCACTGAAACCTAGGCAACATAGTGATACTACATCTTTTTTTTTTTTAATGATGGTACAGTCTCAGATGTGTAGAAAAACTTACAGACATCTTTACCCCTTGGTATCCTAAGAAACTGCTATCCTGACTTTTTATTCCCCTGACCTTATTCATATCCCCATAGCACTGGAAAATCTAATTCCTCTACTCCTTAACTTATCTTGATCCAGGAGTGGTAGCTTAGAAGTGTCTGCATCAGAAAGACAGGCTTATAGATATGGGGCAGATCTTGCTCTAGCACCTTTTGTTCAGTGGTTGTTTTGCTCCAGCAGATGGCTTTTTAGGAGTCCTACTGCTCCTCCCCTCTGGACTATCTGGACCACCCAACCTGCTTGTTATCTAGGTTAGTTTCTTTCCCTACAATGTAGAGAAAGGAGAGTTTCTCAGTACGGTGTGTAGGATTAAACATGTCTCAAGTGCCTTTTGGTAGCAGACTTATAATATGCTATGTTGTTTATTGCAGAAATGATTCTGGGGACCATTCTGACCACATGCATTACTATCAGGTAGGCTCTAATATGTGGGGAGTGCTCTACAAATTCTCAGGTGTCTGAAAGGGTGATCTTGAATTTCCTCCAGTAGGTGACTGTTAGGTGATTGGCTATCAGATAACTCTATAATTTTAACTTGCCTTTCTATGATAGGGTAAAAAATATTTCCGAGATAGGAGGGGAGGTGGCAGAAATTCAGACTGGCCTTCAGATACAAATCGACAAGGACAACAGTGTAAGTAATCTTTGTTTTATTTCTATTGTTCATTTTTGTTGACTTCCTACTCATTGCTTTGAAATTTGTGTGGTCATAAAGTTGACAAGAGATACTATTGCCTGGGAGTGCTCATCCAGACTGAGCACCGTGTATAGATTCTGTGCCTGTTTGGCTTGGCCAACCTAAAGGTTATTGTTCTTGAGTCCCCAGTAAGAGATTCATTGGACAGGGACTAATATTGGCTCTGGTTTTATTCCCTTTAGCATCATCTGACTGCTACATATATGATTCTGCTACTGGCTACTATTATGACCCGTTGGCAGGGACTTATTATGACCCCAATACCCAGGTGAGTTTTTGACTTTGTTTACTCTGTCAATGATCCTTTTGAGAAAAGCACCCATAATTTGTTACTTTGAGGATTTTATTCCCTGGATTGTCTGGATGTTCATCGCATGAAAAATAAAAAAGTTTAAATCTATGGAATCTGAACTCTTGCCTATATGGAAAACCAGTGCCTTATGGCATTACAGAACAGTGCTGGACAGGACAGAACAGTGCTGCTCTTGGAAAAGTGGACAGTGGGTGGTCTGGTTGTATCCTGGCCCCAGGAATGGGATTTTAGATTGATATGGACTCTTAGGCTTGTGAGTAAAAGAGCCAAAGGGAACTATGCTCCTTAGACGTGGAATTGCTGAGAAAGTGAAACATTCTGTAGACTTACCTGTTTCCATCTGTATCACAGCAAGAAGTCTATGTACCCCAGGACCCTGGGTCACCTGAGGAAGAAGAGATCAAGGAAAAGAAATCTACCAGTCAAGGAAAGTCAAGTAGCAAAAAGGATACATCTAAAAGAGATGGCAAGGAGAAAAAAGACAGAGGAATGACAAGGGTAAGAGAACTTGTGTGTCTGCTGTCTTTACCACATAATTACAGATTCAAATATAGGAGTCATGGACAGAGGATATTTAGATTTTGAGGTATTACTTTATTTACTGGTCAAACGTCTGAACTCAAGCAGTCCTCCTGCCTCGCCCTCCCTGAGTGCTGAGATTATAGGCATGAGCCACCATGCCCAGCCCAAATTGGAATAAGTAAATATATATAAACATATATATATGTATATATATATATTTTTTAGACAGAGTCTCACTTTTGCCCAGACCAGTGCCATGGCATCAGCCTAGCTCATAGCAACCTCAAACTCTGGCCTCAGTTTCCCAAGTAGCTGGGACTACAGGCATGCCCCCTGGCTAAGTTTTTCTATTTTTAGTAGAGATGGGGTTTCGCTCTTGCTCAAGCTGGTCTGGACCTCCTGAGCTCAAGCGATCCTCCTATCTCAGCCTCCCAGAGGATTACAGGTGTGAGCCACCATGCCCAGCCTGAGGTATTACTTTAAAATTACTCTAATTACCTGCTGTATGCAGCCCCCATGCCTCTTATGGTCCATGACAACTCTCTCCCTTTTACAAATGGGAAAACTATGGATCTAGAACTAAATGACTCAGCTCAAATTCTAACACTTCAGCTCCACAGATTTTCACTTTTTTAAATTCCCTTTTTAGTGTTTGACTCTCTATACATGTTTCTCTCGTAATTATAGCAGGGGATACAGGGGATACTATTTTATCACTTTTCTTTTTATCATAAATGTTTTTACATGTTTCAATAATATTCTTTATTAGTTTTCATGTCTATATCATAAAAGTTCACAGTAAATGTATATGTCCCAGCAACTACTAAGGAGAACAGTATGGAGGCTCCTCAAAAAACTAAAAATACAACTACCATATGACCCATCAATCCTACTGCTGGGTATATATCCAAAGGAAGGGAATTTGGTATATTAAAGGTATCTGCACTCTCATGTTTATTGCAGCTCTATTCAGAATAGCCAAGATTTGGAATAAACCTCAGTGAATGGTTAAAGAAATTGTGGTACATATACACAATGGAATATTACATAGCCACGAGAAAGAATGAAATACTGCCATTGGCAACAACATGGATAGAAGTAGAGAACATTAAGTTAAGTGAAATGAGCCAAGCACAGAAGGACAAATCTCACATGTTCTCATTCATATGTGGGAGCTAAATATTAAAAACAAATGATATCATGGAGACAGAGAACTGAATGATGGTTAGTTACTAGAGGCTGGGAAAGGTAATGGGGAGTGAGAGATAAAGTGGGAGTGGTTAATGGGTATAAAAATACAGTAAAATAGTTAGATGTAATGAACAATATTTGATAGCATAACAACGTGACTATAATCAACAATAAGTACATTGGATGTACATTAAAATAACCAGAAGAGTAGAATTGGAATGGCTTTTTTTTTATGGTTTTGTTTTGTTTATTGTTTTTAAGATAGAGTATTGATCTGTTGCCTGGGCTAGAGTGCCATGGCATCAGCCTAGCTCACAGCAACCTCAAACTCCTGGGCTCAAGCAGTCCTCCTGCCTCAGCCTCCCAAGTAGTTGGGGCTATCGGCATGTGCAACCATGCCTGGGTAATTTTTTTTTTTTTTTCTATTTAAGTTACCAGGCCAATTTCTTTCTGTTTTTAGTAGAGATGGGTCTTGCTCTTACGGAGACTGGTCTCAAGCTTCTGACCTCAAGTGATCCTCCCACCTCACCCTCCCTGGGTGCTAGGATTACAGGTGTGAGCCCCTATGCCCAGCCCAAATTGGAATGTTCTTAACACAAAGAAATGATAAATTCCTGAGGTGATGGATATCCCGATTACCCTTGTTTGATTAATTCACATTGTATGCCTATATGAAAACATTACATGTACCCTATAAAGATATACAACTATTGGCCGGGAGCGGGGGCTCATGCCTGTAATCCTAGCACTCTGGAAGGTGGGGGGGGGGGGCAGATTGCTCAAGGTCAGGAGTTTGAAATCAGCCTGAGCAAGATTGAGACCTGTCTTTACCAAAAACAGAAAGAAATTAATTGGCCAACTAAAAAGTATATAGAAAAAATTAGCCGGGCATGGTGGCACATGCCTGTAGTCCCTACTACTCAGGAGGCTGAGACAGAAGGATTGCTTGAGCCTAGGAGTGTGAAGTTGCTATGAGCTAGGCTGACCCCACGGCACTCTAGCCCTGGCAACACAGTGAGACTCTGTGTCCCCCCAAAAAAGAATGTAGACATTAGAGTCACACTGACTTAATACCTGGATTCTGTTTCTACCATTTAGTCTTTCTAACCATATTCCTGATCATTTGTAAAGTGAAGTTATTATTGTCTGTCTAGGAAGATTGTAGTAAAGTCTGAAGAAGATAATGCCTCATCTGGTACCTGACATATAGTAAACATGAAATATATACTGAATACTATGTTTTTAATGGTTCTTTATTTTAAATTCACTATAGCAACATTACAGATATTTCACAAATTAGGAAGTTTGGAAAATCAGCCTAATTTTAAGAGTTAATTCTTAACCCAGTTTTTATGAGTGAGTATCTTATAAGAATTATCTCTGGGTTTGATCAGTTTCAGGAAAATACCAGTGAGGGGAAGGCCCCCCCAGAGGACGTCTTTAAAAAGCCCCTGCCTCCTACTGTGAAGAAGGAAGAGAGTCCACCTCCAGTAAGGCTAACACTGATCCCCTGCTATAGGGGTGGGACTGGTTCTGGGTGGGAAAGGAAGCTAAAAGACAAATGTCTCACTTTAGCATTGGTCCTTTAGCTCTCTGTGTCTCCCAAATAAGGATTCCTCTTGAGTACAAGCATGATGCAAATTTTCCTGTTTGGTAATAGGAGTATTACTAGAGAATCAGAGGCAGTTATCTGCTCTCTCTCTACCCTGTGCCATTCCACCAGACCAAGAGATGCCTGGCCCTTTTATGATCTTATTGTTGTCAGTTCTTCTATAAGTCACCAAGGAAATTCATTTTCCTGGCCTTGATGTTTCCTGCCTTTTGGTGCCACATAAGAATCTCTTAGATAGAGACTGCATGCATGGTCATTATTATAGTTTCTGCCTAGCCAGAGTGAATGATGCTAATATTGGCAACTCTTTTTTAGATACTTTGAAGTTATAATCTCAGTCTGCTCACTAGTGATTCTGGTTGAATACAAATATTTAACAGTAGTGACCATACTTTATTTTTTCTGTTTTGATTGATCATAGAACCAGTGACCATGCATTATTATTTAACAATTCCCACAAGATACTCTTTGCCTGCTCCACATTATTAATTCAGCTCATTGTAGCATCTCTCTCAACCATGCTTGTGTCTTTACCTCACTCAGGAACTGGATCCATCTCCCTGACTGCTTATCACTGCGGTTGCTTTTAGTTTACCTCCTAAATCCCATTTGTTACAACTTTGATGAAATTCATCTTTCCTTTCTTCTTGGTTACAATGACTTGGAGGTATTTATCTCTTCCTCTTTTGACTTGTAACTTTTTTTTTTTTTTTGAGACAGTGTCTCACTTTGTTGCTCAGGCTAGAGTGAGTGCTGTGGCGTCAGCCTAGCTCACAGCCTCAATCTCTCCTGGGCTCTAGCAATCCTACTGCCTCAGCCTCCTGAGTAGCTGGGACTACAGGCATGTGCCACCATGCCCGGCTAATTTTTTGTATATATATTTTTAGTCGGTCAATTAATTTCTTTCTATTTTTGGTAGAGACGAGGTCTCGCTCAGGCTGGTTTCGAACTCCGGACCTCGAGCAATCCACCCGCCTCAGCCTCCCAGAGTATTAGGATTACAGGCGTGAGCCACCACGCCCGGCCTGACTTGTAACTTTTTAACTCTTTTGCCATTTTCTGTCAATTCCTCCTTTCTCTTCCTTCTCCTCACATTCTGTTGCTAGAGTCACTTCTAAGGGAACAGCTCAGGTTTATCTCAATGAGCAAGAAGCAGAGTCAAGCTCTAGTCATGTCCATTCCATCTGAGAAATGAGCAGCATGGTCAGTGGGGCCATGATGGAATAATGAACCCAATTCCTTATTCCAACTAAAAGAAAACAAAGAAAGGAGATGCCTGTATCTCCTGTATCCAAGAACTGGGCCCCAAAATATAGGTTGAATTTGGTGTTGATTCTTGGCCGCCTTCTTCCAGCCTAAGGTGGTAAACCCATTGATTGGCCTCCTGGGTGAATATGGAGGAGACAGTGACTATGAAGAGGAGGAAGAGGAGGAACAGACCCCTCCCCCACAACCACGTACGGTACAGCCCCAGCAGCGGGAGGAGATGACCAAGAAGGAGAATGAAGAAGACAGACTCACTGACTGGAATAAACTGGCTTGTCTGCTCTGCAGAAGGCAGTTTCCCAATAAAGAAGTTCTGATCAAACATCAGCAGCTGTCAGACCTGCACAAGGTACTAGGAGAAGGCGATATGACCTTTTAAACCTTCATTCTTATCAATAGGCTTTATAGGGAATAAAGAAGCTTATACTGTCCTTCCTCAGCATGTCAGCCCCTGTTCCTATCATTAAATCAGTCCAATTCTAGAATGAATTGCTCTGAAAAAAGATTGTGCCCACCTTTGAAGAACTTCAGTGTGTAAACCCAAGGGCAAGCAGCATGGGTTTGTTTAGGGCACCAAATACAGAGGGTGTGCAGGAAGAGAAAGGGCTGTGGAGTAGGAAGCTTCCTTGCTGAGTTTCTCATCTTAATTCTGCAATTAACCTAACAATTGGACCTCAGATAAGCCCCTTCTCTTCTTTGGTACTTAATAGCTTCACCTGATTCTATCCAGCTCTGACAATGTGTAGTTTTCACTATAGGTGAGTCAAATTCTACCATCTCTTCGTATAGTAAGTATTGCTATAAGCCATAGCATAACAGATATTCACAGGATGTTAAACTGACATACATTAGTCCTTCCCTACAGTCTTCCTATTCATATGTACTGACCAAGGAGCCAAAAGAGCAGGTGATGGGACTGGGTTTAGACTTTATCTCAGCACAAACCCAGAGTCTTACTTAGCTAAAAGCCGAAACATTCTGCTTTTGGTAGTATATACACTACTTTTCCCAGCCACCTCCACAGAGGTTCTACAAAGCTTCTAGGATTATGGGAAGCTTCCTGACTATCCTTAGAACAGATTACCTCCCACATCCCTTTGGCCTTCTGGAATTCCAAGTCATCAGACTGACACATTTGATTTTCAGCTCTGGTATAATACTAATAAATGGCTAAAGAGAGGAAAAGTATTAATTGTTGTCAGGAAAGAGAAGCCACAGGTCTGGTAAATCCACAAATTGAACTGACCCTAGGACAACAGAAAGTAGACTGTAGTACTTTTCCTTTCTTGGGTCTTCCAGTACAAAGAACAACCTCTCCATAAAAGAACTGCTTTAGACTCTTTAGGTTTCATTTATATGCTTGAGGGCTTATATAGTAGAGCCATGCTTGAAGACTATGGGACTTTCAGAGCAATCTTTTGATTATTTCAAGACCCTGGTTCTCCTTTTACATTTCTCTGGGGGATTGAAAGAGTGACTAGTGTGGGTGATAGGTGGTGGTGGTGGGCAGAGTGTATGGGCATTTGATTTTCTTCACTGCTGTGCTCAGATCCTCTCTCCCATAATTTTCACCTTAAATAAAGAAATATACCAGATTTTTGTATTCCACATTTTGGAGAAAAGTAGAATGAAGTTTCCTCTTGTGCCACACCATATAACTAATGTATATGACAAGCCTGCATCAGAATCTGGGTTCCCATTGATGAGACAGACTAAGGCAAGACCAGTTATAGGGATTGTCGCTTGCAAGGTACAGTAATCATTTAGGAGAGTTGATCAGTCAGAAGAGCTACAGTCCTAAAACAGGTATTGGGAAAGGCCTAGAGGCATTTCTAGGACCATTTTTTTCTAGATCTATACTCATAGAATTCCCTCTCTTCTCAGCAAAACCTGGAAATCCACCGGAAGATAAAACAGTCTGAGCAGGAGCTGGCATATCTGGAGAGGAGAGAACGGGAGGTAAACTTCAGTGACTGTTACTCCTTTGACCCCAACTCTTTTTGTTTTCTGGTGTAGACTTTATAGGCTGTGCTGATCCCTCCTTACGAGAAGACAGAGAATGAAGAGGCCCCAGGAGACGGTGTATATATTTGTCAAAACTTGGCTGGGCACAGTGCCTCATGCCTGTAATTCATGCACTTTGAAAGGCCAAGGCAGGAGGATTGCTTGAGGCCAGGATTCAAGACCAACATGGGCAATATCAAAATACTGTCCTTACAAAAAATAAAATAAAATAAAAATTAGCTAGGTGGCATGCACCTATAGTCCCAGCTACTCAGGAAGCTGAGGTGGGAGGATCCCTTGAGCCCAGGAGTTGGAGGTTACAGTGAGCTATGAGGACACCACTGCATTCTAGCCTGGGCAGCAGAGTGAGACCCTATTTAAAAAAAAATTTTTTTTCAACGTTTTGGAAAAATTACGGATTCACAGAAGTTGCAAAGAAATATATAGACAAGTCTTGTGTATCCTTTGCCCAGCCTCCCTCAATGTTAATATTTTGTATATGTATGACTATGGTATACATATCTAAACCAGGAAATTGGCACACTTCATCAAATTATAGCTTAAGATGGATTGTTTTCCCGGGTTGAAAAAAAAATGGATTGTTTTAACTGTTTATAAGTTATACCTCAATAAAGTTGATTTCACCCCCCTACCTCCCAGCCCCAGAATTTCTTTCCCTGCCAGCTCATTTCTCCATAGCATATTCTTTTTTCTTTGTTTTTTGAAACGGGGATTTGCTGTGTTGCCCCGGCTGGTCTTAAACTCCTGTACTAAACAATTCTCCTGCCTCAGCCTTCCAAGTAGCCAGGATTATAGGCACATGCCACTGTACCCAGCAAGTTGATATTTTTTAAAAAGGTGGTATTAGGGTCTCCAGGCAGGTCAAATAATAGCACTCCTTTTTCCTGTTCAACTTTTAAATCTGTTTAGAAGATGGAGTATTGAATAGAACTCCTGAAATAGCATCTTTTACTGTTAAAGGCTAAGCTAGAGGGTGTAGCTTAGTGTGAGAGGCACATAGACTTTCGACCTCAATCATACGATTAGGCTGACTTTACCTACCCAGTTATAGGCATCACTGGCTTCTCTTATGTGATGGTTAAGAATCCACCTATTATAATGTTACAAGGAGCTCAAAAAAAAAAAAAAAAAAGAATCCACCTATTGGAGATCACCTGCTTCTCAGAAGGGGAAAAGACAGCTGGGACAAGCATGCCAGCTTATTTTTTCCAAATTTTCCAGTCAGAGAAGTCACTGCCTTCTCTAGAAGAATATGTGAAGGAATTTGAGATTCCAGTAGTTACCAGTTGACTACGTTCACATTAAAAGAAATATCAGGAATGGGTAAAGCTTCCCCACTTCCCAGTTCCCTCAGGTGGAAATTTCAGGTCTGCTCTTATGCTTACCAACAGGGAAAATTTAAAGAAAGAGGAAATGATCGCAGGGAAAAGCTCCAATCTTTGGACTCTCCAGAAAGGAAACGGATTAAATACTCCAGGGAAACTGACAGGTAAGCCAGGAATTCTTTATTCAGCCTAGGCCTTGAGGCCTAATGATAAAACCATTTCCTTCTCCAACTCTGCTGGTATTTTCTCTCTCAGGGAGGTGAAGTTATCAGAGTAGATTGTACCTGAACTCCTTGAGCATGGGGTCCACCCCAGCCTTTTGACCATCTGTCTTTATATAGGGAATGTCTGTTTATGTGGAAGGTTGCCTGGCTGCTTCAGCTGCTCAAAGTCAGGGCTAGAGTGGCTATGTCAGAATCCCTCTCTCTCTCCATCAGTAATGATGTACCCTTCATATAGGCCTGATAAGAATGTCACACTTGGGCTTTTTCTCTAGGGAATGTGCATTCTCACAACATAGGTGCTAAATAAATACATGATTGGCTGTTGATGAAGATATATGATCGCTACTTTCCTGTGCTTGTTTCCAGTCAGATGGTTTTCAAGTTGTAAGCCCAGAGTTATGTAGAATGTGTTGATAACTCACTTATCAACAGGCACTGCACTAAGTGCAAAGAATGCTTCAGTGGACAAGACATATAATCCTTGACTGGACACAGAACGTGTAGGTAATGATGTGTCACATAGGGCAGACACAAAAATTAGTAGGTAAGAGTAGTGAACACTATGGATGAAAGAGAGCTCATGATTGAGGAATTTTAATTAGTTTGGCGTGTTAAACATTGAGGCTGTATTGTTGAGTTACAGGAGATAAAGCTGTTCCAATAGATGGAGGCCAGTTCATGATGTTCATATGCCTTGAACACCATGCTAAGACTTTATCTTAAAGGTGGTGTAAGGTTATGGAATGATTTTAAGCAGGGTATTGATCTAGCTTTGCGTTCTGAAGAAATTAACTAATCACATGAAGACAAGTTTATAAAGAAGTAACAACGCAACTTCTGTTGTGATTCAAGTGAGAGATCGCAGTTACCCAAGAGAAGACTGAGTGTGCAAAGGCGAGTAGATTAGAGACAGTCTTTATGGCTGGGTGTGGTAGCTCACTCCCATAATCCTAGTACTCTGGGAGGCCAAGGCGGGATGATTGCTTTAAGTCAAGATTTCAAGACCAGCCTCACCAAGAGTGAGACCTCTGTCTCTACTAAAAATAGAAAAAATTAGCTGGCCAACTAAAAATAGAAACAAAAAATTATCTGGGCATGGTGGCAAGCGCCTTTAGTCCCAGCTACTTGGGAGGCTGAGGCAGGAGGATCACTTGAGCCCTAGAGTTTGAGGTTGCAGTGAGCTAGGCTGACACCAGTCTAACTTGGGCAACAGAGCCAGACTGTCTCAAAAAAAAAAAAAAAAAGACAATCTTTGTGATTGGTTGTCTGGAGGGAGGGAAAAGTCACTCATGATGCACAGGTTTCTGTTGGGCAGCTGAGAGGAAAAGGGGCATTAAAGGCCTTGAAAGGGTTAAAAGGGTGACAGTAGGATACATTAGCAGGAGGAGATGTAGTCATTTATAATAAGAGAGAGTTGTGCAGGTCTATATGTTGGTAAGCAAAAGAACCAGTAGCCAGAGGACGTTATGACCATGGAAAAAGGGAGATAGATAGATGATTGACAGAGCAAGGCCCCTGAGGAGGCAGGACAGAGTCTGGGGCTCTGGCATTCTAACTTATTCGATCACAACCCACAGTAAGAGATACATTTTTATATCATGGTACAATAATAGTGTGTGTATAACTGAAAAAGAAATACTCAACTGAAAAAGAATACTTCCTTAGCGTGTGCATATACTCTGATATTTCTAGTCTATTTTGTTTACATTTTGAAGAAGTGTTAGGGTGGGACCACTTAATCAATGTGACATCCCATTGGGTCATTCTCTGCAATTTGAAATAACAGTGGAGTAGGATAAAGGTGAAAGAGTCAGCCACAAGGAAGAAGGACACCTTAGCTCTGAGTCAGTTGGGATGAGGCTAGTCAGGGTAACAGAAAGAGACCTTCCTCTATTCTCAGCACTTTTCATGCCACATGTTCCTGGCTCTCCTTCTCAGTTGTCTTTCCTGCTCCTCTTCCTTTTCTGGGTAAATCTCAGTGTTCTCCACGATTTTTCTCTCAGTGCTCCTTTATTCTTGCTGCTCTACCCCCTCGAACTAGGTTTTCTAAGGTACCCAAGGACATTAGCCACCACCAACAGGCTAAAAAGTCCTATGGCTAGGCCTGGCGTGGTGGCTCACGCCTGTAATCCTAGCACTCTGGGAGGCTGAGGCGGGCGGATTGCTCGAGCTCAGGAGTTCGAAATCAGCCTAAGCAAGAGTGAGACCCCCGTCTCTCCTATAAATAGAAAGAAATTAATTCGCCAACTAATATATATATATAAAATTAGCTGGGCATGGTGGCGCATACCTGTAGTCCCAGCTACTCGGGAAGCTGAGGCAGAAGGATTGCTTGAGCCCAGGAGTTTGAGGTTGCTGTGAGCTAGGCTGACGCCACGGCACTCACTTTAGCCTGGGCAACAAAGCGAGACTCTGTCTCAAAAAAAAAAGTACTCTGGCTACATCTCAAATCAGTTCTGTTTTCTGAGCTCAAAATTGCTATTTCCATTTGCCTCCTGTGCATGTACTCTTGGACACTTCTCATACTCCTCATACTGAGCAATTGCTCATTATTACATTCCACATTATACTCCAGTCCAGTCCTTCTAAACTTCATATGTTTCCTGTTTCAGAGTAGCAGCATCATATATCAACCTAGTATTCTTCCTTTATCCCCTATATCCAGTTAGTGGTCAAATCCCTAATTAAGTCTTGCCCCCGTCTTAGTCTGTTTTGTAATGACATCTATAACAATACTGCAGACTCGATAATTTATATAATGAACTGAAATGTATCTGGCTTATTGTTCAGGAGGCTGGGAAGTCCAAAGTGCTTCAGCTGATGAGGGCTTTCTTGCTGTGTCATCTCATGGTGAAAGGTGGAAAGGCAGGAGAGCTTGAGTGAGACAGGGGGTTGGGAGAAGGGGGTCAGATTTGTCCTTTTATCAGGAACCCATTCCTGAGATAACTAACTTTTACTCCCACAATAATAGCATTAATCCATCAATTCATACCACTCCTCTCCTGGACAAATTGTGTTCTTTCATTTTTTGCTTGTGTCCTCCTTTTCTCTCATGTTTTTTCTAATTGACTTAACTCTTCATTTATCAAGACCCAATTCAGGTACCTTCCTGTTGAAATTCCTGTCATTTTCAGTGATGCCCCTTCAGAGTTATGTTCCCTCTACTGTATATCTGTGGCAGATATCCACTGTTGCCAGATGTGTGGTTGAGCTCTTTAGTTTTCTACGAGCATCTATTGACATAATTTTCAAATCCTTCCTCAGAAACACAGCCAAATCTTGGTCATCTCTGTATCCTTATGACAAAGCCTGATACATAGCTAGCAGGTACTCAGAAGTATTTTTTTTTTTGAGACAGAGTCTCACTTTGTTGCCCAGGCTAGAGTGAGTGCCGTGGCGTCAGCCTAGCTCACAGCAACCTCAAACTCCTGGGCTCAAGCGATCCCCCTGCCTCAGCCTCCCAAGTAGCTGGGACTACAGGCATGCGCCACCATGCCTGGCTAATTTTTTCTATATATATTAGTTGGCCAATTAATTTCTTTCTATTTATAGTAGAGATGGGGTCTCCACTCTTGCTCAGGCTAGTCTGGAACTCCAGAGCTCAAACGATCCGCCCACCTCGGCCTCCCAGAGAGCTAGGATTACAGGCGTGAGCCACCGCGCCCGGCCCAGAAGTATTCTTTAATATGCTTTATTAGGAGATATGGCCGGGCTCGGTGGCTCACGCCTGTAATCCTAGTACTCTGGGAGGCCGAGGCAGGCGGATCGCTCAAGGTCAGGAGTTCGAGACCAGCCTGAGCAAGAGCGAGACCCAGTCTCTACTATAAATAGAAATAAATTAATTGGCCAACTAAAAATATATAGAAAAAATATTAGCCAGGCATGGTGGCACGTGCCTGTAGTCCCAGCTACTCGGGAGGCTGAGGCAGAAGGATTGCTTGAGTTCAGGAGTTTGAGCTTGCTGTGAGCTAGGCTGATGCCTCGGCGCTCTAGCCCGGGAAACAAAGTGAGACTCTGTCTCAAAAAAAAAAAAAAAAAAAAATGTTGGCTGGCCGTGGTGGCTCACGCCTGTAATCCTAGTACTCTGGGAGGCTGAGACGAGCGGATTGCTCGACGTCAGGAGTTCGAAACCAGCCTGAGAAAGAAAGAGCGAGACCTCGTCTCTACTATAAATAGAAAGAAATTAATTGGCCAACTAATATATATATATATAGAAAAAATTAGCTGGGCATGGTGGCGCATGCCTGTAGTCCCAGCTACTCAGGAGGCTGAGGCAGGAGGATTGCTTGAGCCCAGAAGTTTGAGGTTGCTGTGAGCTAGGCTGACGCCAGGGCACTCACTCTAGCCTGGGCAACAAAGTGAGACTCTGTCTCAAAAAAAAAAAAAAGCCTTATTAGGAGATAAATGTAAATGAAGAAGACAGATTTTAATTAGGCTCATAAGCAGGGCACCTTGAAAGTGATGGTTCTGCTTCTTTTGCAGTGATCGTAAACCTGTTGATAAAGAAGATCTGGACACTAGCAGCAAAGGGGGCTGTATCCAACAGGGCACTGGCTGGAGGAAAGGGACAGGCCTAGGATATGGCCATCCTGGATTGGCTTCTTCAGAGGAGGTGAAATGGTTTCCGTCTTGTTACGGGTGACACAAACTTGGAATATACTTAACTTTCACTTTCTGACTTAGAGTGGTCTTTTCCTTTTAGCTAGGATTTCTCTACTGCTGGCATAGGACACTATGCTACTTCCATAGGACTGTCCTACTCCCATGGGACATGGAAGCTGAGGAACCCTTTGGTCTTGATTACTGGCATGCTGGGTTTTTTGTGGTTTGGGTGGCATTGGGAAGGAAAGAAGTTGGAATGGGGTTCATCATACTCTTATAAGGAATAAACAGTGGAACAGTATGGGAATCGAACAGTTTAAGACTAAAGGATCATTTGATAAAAAGAAGCAGATAACTAGCAGTTATCTGCTAGGTACAAAGGCATCTCTGAGAAGGATTATCAGCAGAGATCTTTGATGGCTAAAATTTGGGCAGCATGTACTTAGTCCTGGGACTTTGCCCCTCATATTTGAGGAAGAGCCTTTAGAAAAGGTGGTAAGAAGGAACATTGCCCATTCTATGTTGGCTTGATTCTCCTCTGAAAATGCCAACCATAAGAGATTGGCTTATCTCCTACAGAGCTTCTTATATCTGTGGTATTGAAGCCTGTATCCTGCAATTGTGGTATCACCACCCTCCTTATTCATCTTGGGTATTTTTTTAATAATGAAAGATTCTAAAAAATTATCCTATATGCTGCTCCTTATTGGTCCAGAAATGCTTGTGGCCAAAGATCAGCCCTGAAGCTAATGAATTCATAGGGCCCACTTCACTGTTTGTCTCTGATTTGCAGACTGAAGGCCGGATGAGGGGCCCCAGTGTTGGGGCCCCAGGAAGAACCAGCAAGAGACAGTCTAATGAGACTTACCGAGATGCTGTTCGAAGAGTCATGTTTGCTCGGTATAAAGAACTCGATTAAGAATGGAGACAAGTCCTGCAGGACACAACCTCTTCTTGTTTTGTTTGTCCGTCTCTCCTTTTGTTTTGTTACTGTTCTTGCTGCTAGAACTTTTTTAAATAAACTTTTTTTCAATGTGATTTAAAAAAATTTTTTCCCCCAAGATGGTTAGGGGCGGGGCTACTGGTAGGAGGGAGAGAATGCCTTGATATGTATCCATCTGAGGTGATGCTGAAATGACCACTAGTGCCACAGTGAGCCCTGGAACACTGACTGCTATTAGTGTGCTTGGGTAGGTGGCAGTGACCTTTAAACCGTAAGTTGTGTGAGTGCTATGAGATTTTAAATTGTCCTAATCTAATCAATGAAACTAGCATCTCATTATTTCTTATTTTTTTGGTAACTGCTGAGGCTGAACTTATTTCTATATGTTGGTTTACTACTCATTAGACCTTTGAAAATCCTCGCTATCTTCCTTGTTGTTATGGGGGTTAGGCGGAGAGTGTGACATCTCTTTTTCTGAGTGCCTACTGTGTACTTGATGCTTCATACTTTGTGATCACAACAAGTTAGCATAGTAAGGATTACTATTCCTCTCTAGCCACTGCCCCAGCTCTTCTCCCCTCCATAGCTAAAACTCTCCAAAGGGGTATCTGCCCTCTTTCAAATCTTTCCCAATTTCCCCACCATCATCACTCCTACACTTTCACAAGATTTGCTTCAAAATTGAGCTTAAAAAAAAATTATAGATAAAAGGACAATATAGCCTATAAACATATCATAACTTAATTAATTCCTTAAGGTAACATATTACAGTACTAAGAATTTCACATTGCAGATGTGAAGAAGAATGTTTCTTAGGAAGAGAACTGATTATTTAGAAGATCATCTTGATGGTGTAAGGCAGGAATCTGTAAACTTTTCTGTAAAGGGCCAGAGATTCAACATTTTAGGCTTTATAGACCAAATGATTTTTGTCCTAGCTGTTCAACTCTGCTGTTGTAGTGAAAAACAGCCATAAGCAATCTATTTTTTTTTTTTTTTCTTTTGAGACAGAATCTTGCTCTATTGCCCGGGCTAGAGTGCCTAGCTCAAACTCCTGGACTCAAGAGATCCTCCTGCCTCAGCCTCCCAAGTAGCTGGGACTACAGGTGTGTGCCATGGCGCCCAGCTAATTTTCTATTTTTAGTGGAGACTGGGTCTCGCTCTTGCTCAGGCTGGTCTTGAACACCTGAGTTCAAGTGATCCGCCTATGCCTCCCAGAGTGCTAGGATTACAGACATGAGCCACTGCATCCGGCCCATAGGCAACCTATAAACAAGTAGTTGTGGCTGTGTTTCATTAAAACTTTATTTACAAAAACAGGGCCCTGGCCAGGCACAGTGACTCATATCTGTATTCCCAGCACTTTGGGAGGAGACTCACTTGAGGCCAGGAGTTCAAGACCAGCTTGGGCAACATAGGGGAACTGGTCCCTATGAAAAATTTAAAAATTGATAAAAAGAAAAAAGCAGGGCCCAGGCTAGAATTGCCCTGCAGGTTATAGTTTGCCAACCTCTGGTCTAAGGGTATAGTCTATATGCATAAGGCCGAATATAGGAGGGCTGAATTTCACTGTTATTAAAAAAAAAAAGAAGAAGAAGGGGGATGGACTTCGCTTTCGTAGGAAGGTATGGGTGGCAAGGAGTGAAAGATGTAAGGGGGGGGTATGCTAAGGAGAAAACATTAGCAACAGGAATGATAAATGTGAATGTAAATTATTTGTCCTGCTGTGTCTAGATGTAATTCCTTTCTCTTAATCTTTAATATTAGTCTGTTCATCCCTCCAAAAGAGAAAGCAAAGTCAGGAGCACATTTTAGAAACTGAGAGCCCCAGGTTCTGGGACTTGCTACCACTAGTGTTGTGTTACAAAAGATGGGCCATTTGACTCTTTCAGCCCAGACAGATGCACTACTCTAACCCTTCTGGTATAACTAATGCTCTGTAAGTACATCTAATTACTTTCTGTCTGAGTAGGTCAAAACCCTTTTTTGGAGGGGGACAGGTTCTCACTCTGTTTCCTTGGACTAGAGTGCAGTGGCATCATCATAGATCATTGCAACTCCTAGGCCGAAGGGATCCTCCTATCTCAGCCTTCCAAGTAGCTGGGACTATAGACATGTACCACCATACCTGGCTAATTTTTGTATTTTTTATAGAGACATGGTCTCACTGTGTTGCTTAGGCTGGTCTTGAACTCCTGGCCTCCAATGATCTTCCTCTGCCTCCCAAAGTGCTAGGCTTATAGGTGTGAGCCACCACACCCGGCCCAAAATCCTTTTTGTAAGCTGGTCTAATTTTGGCTTGAACTGGCCAGATTAGGTTTTCCTCTTAAACCTGTGTCACCCCACTAGAACTGGCATGAGCTTTGGGACACATCAAATGCTTCACTGTTGAAGTTGTTAGCCCTAGTTATGAGCTGCCCAGCAGAGGCAGCATTCAGTTATTAAGTGAATGTCTTAAGAGTTTAATCTATTTGTCATTCCAGCTTATAGCAAGACCAATTATCGTCTCTGTGCACATGATACTCAGTCCACTAGGAAAAATGGACATTGAGCAATTAATGATATGATAAGAGAGCCTCAGAGAGAATATAGTAAGCTATTGGGATGGTATGACGTAGACTTGGGAGTTTTTTTTGTTTGTTTTGTTTTTTACATTTACTGGTGTATTGTAAAGGATGTTACAAAGAACACAGATGAATAGCCACATGAAAGGGGTACATAGGGCAATGTATGGGTAAGGGGCACAGAGCTTCTCTGAGTCCTTTAGAAATGCCACACTCCTTCCTTTTCCGCCCGCTCCCCCCTCCCCCCGAGCGCTGCTCCGGCTCCACCGCGCTCGCTCGGAGCTGCCGGCTCCTGCCAAGCCAGCGCCGCCGTTGTCTCCCTTCAGCCGCCATCATGATTATCTACCGGGACCTCATCAGCCATGACGAGATGTTCTCCAACATTTACAAGATCCGAGAGATCGCAGACGGCCTGTGCCTGGAGGTGGAGGGGAAGATGGTCAGTAGGACAGAGGGTAACATTGATGACTCGCTCATTGGTGGAAATGCTTCCGCTGAAGGCCCTGAGGGCGAAGGTACCGAAAGCACAGTAATCACTGGTGTTGATATTGTCATGAACCATCATTTGTAAGAAACCAGCTTCACAAAAGAAGCCTACAAGAAGTACATCAAAGATTACATGAAGTCAATCAAAGGCAAACTTGAAGAACAGAGACCAGAAAGAGTAAAACCATTTATGACAGGGGCTGCAGAACAAATCAAACACATCCTTGCTAATTTCAAAAATTACCAGTTCTTTATTGGTGAAAACATGAATCCAGATGGCATGGTTGCTCTACTGGACTACCGTGAGGACGGTGTGACCCCATATATGATTTTCTTTAAGGATGGTTTAGAAATGGAAAAATGTTAACAAATTTGGCAATTACTTTGGATCTATCACCTGTCATCATAACTGGCTGCTGCTTGTCACCCATACAACACCAGGACTTAAGACAAATGGGACTGATGTCATCTTGAGCTCTTCATTTATTTTCACCGTGATTTATTTGGAGTGGAGGCATTGTTTT
>VSMD01031680.1:0-20848 GCA_008750895.1 Mirza zaza | reverse complement strand
AGACTTTCTGTTTCTTCTTGAGCCAGTTTTGGTAGTTGGTGTGTTTCTAAGAATTTGTCAATTTCATCTAGGTTATCCAGTTTTTGGCACAGTATTCTGGCTGGTATTTTGTCTGCTTGTTCTTCCTGTTACTAAGACAGAGTGTTAAAATCTCTAATCAACACTGTGAATATGTCTTCTTCGGTTCTGTCGGTTTTTTATTTTGTATATTTTGAAGTTATACTACTAGGTGTGTACAGGTTTAGGATGAATATATTTTCTGGTGAATCAATCCTTTTATCATTGTGAAAATATTCCTCTTTAGTTTTAATAATGCTTCTTGCCTTCAAATCTATTTTGTCAGTAATTAGTGTAGCTATGCTAATGCTGGAGTTCTTTTGTTAGTGTTTACGTGGTATATCCTTTTCTGTCTTTTTGCTTCCAAGATTTCTGTGCCTTTAAATTTAAGGTATATCTTTTGTAACATATACTTTAAAAAATCAAGTCTGATAGTTGTCTTTTAATTTGAACATTTAATGAAACATGCTGTATTTGAGTTGAAGTATTCCAGGTTACTGTTTGTTTTTTCTTTGACTCATCTGTTCTATGTTCCTTTCTTTTCCTTTTCTGCCTACTTTTGGATGAAGTATTTTTTAGAATTCCATTTCCTCCCTCTGTGAGCTCGTTAGTTTGTGCATTCTTTCAGAATTCTTTTGTGGTTTGCAGCATGCATCCCTGACTTTTTAAAGTACTAGTCCCACTTCCTGGGCAATGAAATCCTTTAAAACACCTTAATTCCATTTACTGCTCTCTTAACTTATGTGCTACTATTACAGTGCTTTTAATTATTATATCTGTATGTGTTTTATTCCCCATAAAACTTTATTGTTGCTCCACATAATCGATATTCATTTGGAGTTATCTGTTCTTTCTGTGCTTTTCATCCCTTTCTGCTTCTCCATGCTTCTTCCATCTGGGACCATTTTCCTTCTCTCTGTTCCTTTCTTAATTTCAGCTTTTTTGTTGAAGTGGGGCCCCGAATTCCAATTTTTGTCCTCCTGTCCTACGAGACCGCTCAGTTTTGCATCCTTTTGGCCACTGCTGTGAATCAGCAAGTGCTTGGGGTGGGGGGAAGGTGCCCCTCACCAGTCACCTCTCCAACTCTCCACACTTCCCTCCCTTGCAGGATTTTCACTGCTTTTGCACTTCCTCCAGTGAGGAAACATCACACAGATGCTTTATTAATATTTTGACCGACAGTTGTTTCTTCTGGGAAGGTTCACCTATGACAGGGTAGCCGGATATTGCTAAGATTAGAAATCTTGCCTGGTGATTTTTTGATTTTGCCCTCCTAACTAGTGGCTGGGGTATGTTCAGCAATGTACTTATACACACACGCACAGGTATACATACAAAACGATACACATACAAAATGCATTTATATCAAGGCTCACATAGGATCTTTTCTCTTTGGAAAAGGCATTGAAAATTCTTGCTTATAAAGCCTTACTTATATCATTGTTTTCTGAATTATTTCTGTGGTGTGTGAATGTCCCACATCATATTAATGGGTCGTCTTTGCTAAAATGGTGCCAAGATCAATAAATTTGGGGAACTGTACATGGAATCCTCTCTTTGGGCACCAGCAACACACACAAGCATGTGAAAGACCGAAACATGTAAATACACTTCTTTGATTATGAAATCCTTCTTTCCGTCTCATGGGATACCAGGGTTACTGCCTTCTAGCAAACCCAATCCGCAATACCCTACCGAGGCAAGTGTCTGGTGTTCGAGGGTCTCCATCCTCACAGAGGTGAAGCGCCACCTGGGGTGTCCTCACATGGGCGCACTCCAAGGACAGTCTGGAGGTGTGACTATCAGCTGTTGGTTTGGAGGGTTTGAGCCCCCTGCTACTCAGTGATTAGAAAAGGAAGGCAGAATGTAGGCACACAGCCATTTCCAGCCTGTTTGTGACTCCAGGGGTGAAACGTCTGCTCGGGTGTCCCAGGCCAGTTCAGCATGGGGTACCCATGGGTGTTGGTGGAAAGTGATTTTTGACTTTCATAAGACCAAACTCTCCCTTACCCCGCCTACTTCTTGGAAGTCTCGCTGCCCCCCTGTGCAGGTGAGGGGGAGACGGTCGTGGCAGAACACACAGAAGCCACGAGGCCTGGGTTCAAGTCCTGTGCGGGGAGGCCTGGGGACAGTGAACCGTGGAGTAGCGGGTGAGAGCACGGGGCCTGGCTCCAGATACACTGGCCCTTCCACTTCCTCGCTGCCTGGTCCTGGGCACGTCGCTTCATCTTCCTGCACCTCAGCTTCCTCACCTGTCGAATGGGGATAATAACAACACCCTCTCTGTGTGGCGAGGAAGAAGTAAGATAACGAATGGAAAGTGCAGCACCTGGAACACAGTAGGCACCTGGCAAATGTCAACTACTCCAATACTTCTCCCGGCCCTGATCCTTGCCCTGGGTTTGAGGACAGCCCTGACCTCTCAGGGTGCTTGAGAAACAGGTAGAATCTTGGATGTGCAAAAGAGCTTTGCAAACTCTCGGAGACAAAGGAAAATTCAGGCGACTCTATTTTCTTTGCTGTTCTTGATGCTGCCTCATCCCTCGCCAGAAGGGATGAGGCAGCATCAAGAACAGGAGGAGGTCTGTGCGGGCCTCGCCCTCCTCCTCGTGCCTGCTCAGGCAGCGCCCTCTCTCCCTTACAGAACATCGGCAAGAAGATGTCCTGCCAGCAATTCATTGCCAACTTGGACCAGTTGAATGACGGCCAAGACTTTGCCAAAGACCTGCTGAAGGTATTACCTGCTAAGGGTCCCCATGCCCCTGGCTGTGCCCTCGGTGGTGTGGAAGAGAGAGTCTCTGTCCCGCTAAACCCTGGCATTCCAGGATTTTAATACTGGGAGCAGGGCCACCATACCTTTGGGACAAAGGTGGAGACCATCTAGCTCAACACTTGACTGTTCTGTGTTCCCCAAGTTAGCCAGAGGGATGTGCTTCGTGAGGTTTGGTTTTAGTGCTCCATTGTCATTGCTGTTGTCACAGTATGACCAACATTGCCACCAAATGTCACAGCTCCACCCACCACCACCACAGCCCTCACCGTCACCACACCGTCATTACCATCACTACAAGGAAAGGCCTACCCATTTCTCCAGCATCGCCAGGCATTGAGGGGATCCAGTTTTCTTTTGAGGTTGAAGCCCAGGGTGGAACTGTGGTCTGCCCAGCTGGCTCAGTTCTCCACTTAGGAGAAAGAGGAACAGGGATTTTTGGGGCAGTGGGGTGGGTAGGTGATGAGTTCATTTTCAGACAGTGGGTTTGAAGGGCCTGGTGATACCAGGGGGGTAGTTGAATAGTGAGTTTGGAGGTAAAAAAATAGAACATTGTCTCCGTCACTCTTCTTACCATAATTATCTTCTTCTTCACCATCAGGAAGCACTTGTTAAGAACATATTTGTATGTGAGATCAAACAATCCCACTCACCTATCCACTTCTCCCCATCTACTCAGCCAGCCATCTACCCACTTCTCCATTCAGCCACTCATCCTCCCACATAGCCACTCAGTCATTCACCTACACACATGCCCGCCCATTCACCCCAAACACTCCCCACACCCCCGATATCTACTCCCCCTACCCATCCATTTCCCCACCCATCCACCCACCTATCCACCAACCCATCTACCCACCTATCCACCAACCCATCCACCCACTCATCCTCAAATCTATCCACCTAATCATTGACCCAATCATCTACCCAATCACCCTCCCATTCATCCATTCACCCATACCCTCACCCATATACCCCCTACCCCACCCAAATCTCCCTCATCCATTTGCTATCTACCCACCCATCCCCTATTCATTCACCCATCCACGTGCCTATTTTTCCACTTATGCATCTATCCCTCCTCATCCACTCCCCCATCCATCCATCCACTCTGTTGAGCACTTACTGTATGCTGAGTTCTGGATTATGCATTTGAGATTCAGTGATGAACAGATAGACAACTCCCAACCTTGTGAAGCTTACAGTCTCTTAGGGAAGACAGACATTAAATGATCACATAATTAGGTACCACCCATCCTTGCATCCACCCACCCACTCACTTATCCATCCAACAAACAGGTTTTGAATCAAACACCCACTTTGTCCCATTGGCTGAACAGGGGCTCCCTTACTACCCACATTGCTGGAGGTCGATGGGTTTTTTTGACTCTTCACCTAAACTACCCTCTCTCTCTTTCCCCTTTCCTCCTCTCCCAGACTCTTTACAACTCCATCAAGAATGAAAAGCTGGAATGGGCCATGTGAGTAGTGCCCGAGGGCACAGGCATGGGGAGCCTGCATCACTGGGCAGGGGTGCAGGTTGGCTACTCTGACCACTCTCCATGGTGCTGATCTCTCCCAGCCCAGTGCCCTGGCAACCTTGTCCAGCGGACCAGCATGCAGTGCTGAGTTCCCCTTTGGGTTTGATAAAAAGTGCAGTGTTCACAGTGCTATGGAATAGATGAAGTGTGATTGTAGTTTCATGATGTCCACAACTGGTTTTCTGTACTGAGGATACTGCCACAGTTCCCAGTGATGACAACTCTTTCCCTTTTGGGAGGTAGGCAGGCAGGAGGCACGGGTCCCTTATAACCTCAAGAATATGACTGTCTTTAGCTGGTGACTGCTTTCAGCAGTGCGTATGGATCCTAACTTCTTCCCCTGCAGAGGCAGTAAGACCTGGAGGTGCCCAGATGTCTGGAGAGAGGGGTGGTGACCTTGCTGGCTGGGGAGATTATGAGAGGCTCTTGGGGAAGCCCCTGTCTGCTGTGCTCTCAGGGCAGCCTGTGCCTTCAGGTCCATGCAGAGGTCCCAGACAGGCACTGGCAGGAACCCAACCCCTCTGGGAAGAGCTGGCTCTCTCTGCCAGGGCTCCCATGGGGGGCCCGATCTTTAGGTGCCCTGGCTGCTGGCCTGCCCTCGTCAGCATGTTGGAGGGGTTTGTGCAGCAGCTTCCGTCTGGCCACAGGCTAGTGCTCCGGGGCTGGGCTGTCAGGGCTGGAGAGAGGAGGAGGAACACTGGGAACGGGACCTAGAGCTAAGTCTCCACTGGCACATGGAGGCCAAAAATCACAGATTAGAAGTCAGGGATGAACTGAACCGAGGGGAGGGGTCAGAGATCTGGATCTGGGATCGAAACCTCCTCATCTCCCCCTCCTGCAGCTGCTCCTGGCCCCCAGGGGGGTGGTTGGTGGGGGAAAAGCCATGCCCATGGGTGTCCGAGGCCTCCCTGGAGGCAGTGCTGAGATCTAGTACTTTCCTAGTGATGAGGACGAGCTGAGGAAATCCCTGTCTGAGCTGGTGGATGACAAGTTTGGGACAGGCATGAAGAAGGTGACACGCATCCTGGATGGTGGCAACCCCTTCCTGGATGTCCCGCAGGCCCTCAGTGCCACCACCTACAAGCATGGCGTGCTGACCCGGAAGACTCACGCCGACATGGATGGCAAGAGGAGTGGGTGTCAGTCGGGGAGGGGCGTGGGGAGGGATGCTGGCACAGAGGGGCCTGTCTCCCAGCCACTCCTTTGGGGACGGACGAGTGGGGGGAGGCGCGGTAGGAGATATTGGGTGTGTGGTTGCAGCCACACTACCCGTGCCACCCTCCCTAGCGCCCCGTGGGAGGCGTGGCTGGAAGAAATTCTACGCGGTGCTCAAAGGGACCATCCTGTACCTGCAGAAGGTGAGAGGCCCAGAGGCCTTACCCAGGTTGGGCGGCTGGGTCCCACCGAGCCCCTGCCTTGTGGTACCCAGAGGGTCCTGGGCGGGACCGGGGGCTCACTCAGGGCTTCAGAGGTTTAGGGAGGGGTGTCTGAAACGCCCCGTGGCTCAGGGGCTACCCAGGTGTAAGGCTAGTTCAGGCCTCTGGGACAAACCGGGGTACAGGGGAGGGTTGCCCAGAGTGATTCTTTTTGGGGTGGTCGAGGTATCCTGGCAGTGGGAACTGGGGAGGGAGGAGGGCTGTGGAGGGAGGAGCGGTGGGGGGCGGAGAGAGGGGGTCAGTGTGCCGGAGCCCTCACAGAGGCTCACCCCGCCCTGTCCAGGATGAGTACAGGCCGGACAAAGCTCTGTCAGAGGGCGACTTGAAGAACGCCATTCGTGTGCACCATGCCCTGGCCACCAGGGCCTCTGATTACAGCAAGAAATCCAACGTGCTCAAGCTGAAGACGGCCGACTGGAGGGTCTTCCTCTTCCAGGCACCGTGAGTGGCCCGGGGGACAGTGCTCCCCGGCGTCCCCATGCACAGCCCTCGGGGCCAGTGTGTGCACTTGACACAGAACAACAGCTGGGCCCCCAAGCAGTAGTTCGCACAGTGTGGTCCCCTCAGAGTCACCAGGAAACTGGGCAGCAGTGCGATCTCTCTGGCCCCGCCTTAGGCCCACTGAATCAGGAAGTCTGGGGACGGGCCCAGCAGCTGTGATGCGAGCCTTGCAGAGGATGCCAGGCGAGCGGGAGTCCCCCGGGGGCCAGGGCAGATGGCACCTTCAGGAATCAACCTTCGCTTTAAGCGTGGGGGATGGGTGGGAAAGGCGTGCCCCGAGGTCGACCTGTACGGCCTTCCTCCCACTGCCCGCCCCTTCTGTGCCTGGAGACTGGGGTTTCCTGTGTCAGGTGAGCTCAAGGAGGGAGGCCAGTAGGTGAGCCTCGGTGGCCTGTGCCCGGCAGGCCGCGGGCGGGCAGGCGGGCTGTGGGGACACCGCCAGCTGCCACTGCCTCTGGTGCTGCCCGGCCCCTGGCCCTGGCCCTGGCCAGTTTTATTTTCACATGAAAACCCAGGTCGCCTGGGAGCGGGGAAGGAAGGGACGCTCCCCTCACGGCTCTGGCCAGCCCACCCACCCCGCCACTCGCCCTCCCCTCCCTCCTTTGCCCACCTACCTAAAGGCGTCTGTGCCTTCTCTGGGCCAGGCCCAAGGCGGGGTGCTGGGTGCTGGGTGGGGGAACAGGGAGCCCTCTTGTGAGGAGCCAGCACTCTCTCCCTTTCCCTCCTGTCCCCAGGAGCAAGGAAGAAATGCTGTCCTGGATCCTTAGGATCAACCTGGTGGCGGCCATCTTCTCCGCCCCGGCCTTCCCGGCTGCGGTCAGCTCCATGAAGAAGTTCTGCCGGCCCCTGCTGCCCTCCTGCACCACCCGCCTCTGCCAGGTACGGCCCTGACTGCACCATGCTGCCACCTCTCCAGGCCGCCCCCCCAGGCCCCATTCCACAGCCACCACAGCCCCTTGCTAGGGCACCCGGTCCTGGGCGGGGACAGCCATCCCCCCGCCCCACGCACAGGTGGGAGGACTGAGGCCGTGCACAGCACCGGCCACTCCGCGGTCTGGCAGGCTCTGGCGCGGCCTGGGCTGCTCCTCTGCCAAGGCAGTGAGTGCGTCCCCGAGGACGTGACCCTGGGTCCGTGGAGTCGTGTGCATCTGGGCACGGATGCCAGAGAATATGTGTCATCGGGAGCTGGGGACAAATGGCACGTGACTGACCCTTCATCTGCTGCTTAAATGTTTTATTTGTAATCCTAAAAAAGTCCAAGTCATCAATCCTCCAGGTTTTCGGGGGGTTTTTGGAGAGGAAAAGATACACGGTGGGCCTGAACTTGAGAGGTCGAGGGCACAGGACACTGCAAACTCCCCGTCTTTGTCACCCACTGGCCCTTTGCCCACTGGGCCCTCGTGGCTTCCGCTTCTGCCCAGAGCCACTGTGTGTGTGCACACAATACACACACACACACGCTTGGTACACGCACACACGTGGTGCCTTCACACATGCACACAGCACAGAGGGTGGGTGGGATGTATGTGCTTGTCCATCAGTGACAGCGCTCGGCCTGTCCGGGTGTGGTTCTGGGTCTGGGCATGAACGTGAGAGAACGTGTGCGCGCGTGTGCATGCGGGAGTTCACACGAGCCAGGGGTGTGAGCGGGCCGTTGCGTGTCTGTGTCAGGAGTGTCCACGTGCACAGACGAGTGTGAGGGTCTCGCATGTCCTGAGCCCGCTGGGGACATGGAGAGCTGATGCCATGCAGCAGGGGGAGCAGGAAGAGGGGAGGAGCGCCCCCTAGTGCTCCGCCCCCCTGCGTTTTGGTGACCCTGGCCAGGCCTTCGTTTCCCTTTGGTGGAGCAGCTCCTGGCGGCCGGATTAGACCCAGCCCTACGGCATGGCGAGAGCAGGGCCTCACGGTGCCCCGGGCTTGTCTCTGCAGGAGGAGCAGCTGCGGTCCCATGAGAATAAGTTGAGGCAGGTGACTGCAGAGCTGGCCGAGCACAGGTGCCACCCAGTCGAGAGGGGCATCAAGTCCAAGGAGGCCGAGGAGTTCCGGCTGAAGGAGCACTATCTCACGTTCGAGGTGGGGAGGTGGGCCCTGGGGGTGGGCTGCGAAGCTGGGGGGAGGCCCAGAGAGCACTGGGGGCGGGGGTGGGGGCGGGGGTGGGGGCGGGGACTCCGGTGGCAACACCGCCACCCTCCAGGCACCTCCCACGCCACTTCCCCCACTGGCCCAGCCCCTCTAGACGCTTTTACAACCAACTCAAGACTCCCAGGCCCTGTCCACATGGCTCCCCCTGTGTCTCAGCCCCCTCACACGTGCTGACCGGGCGGGCGGGGCACCTAGTCTGCCAGCCCCCCCCAGGGCCCCGCCCCTCAGCACATGGGCTGGAAAAGCATCACATTCAGTGGGGGAGGGCTGGGGGAGGGAGGCAGGAAGCAGTGGTCTATTTTGGACTGCCCTGCAGGTGGGGGCACAGAGAGAAAGGCTGAAACCGAGCCAGGAAGGCCACCAGAGCATGAGGGGCAGGATGTCACCAGTCCCAGTATCTAGGTTTCCACAGTGATGTCTTGCTGTGGTGCGGGGAGACAGGAGAGTTCCCACGATAGATCCTGACCTTTCGTAGAACAGAAAGCGTTATAGTTTTTGGAAATCTTCTCAGATCCATTCTCTATAATGTAAAGATGGTGACAGCAAAGCTACAGTGGACTGATCTCTTGCTAGGCGCCAGGCACGGTTCTCTGCACTTCCCTTGTGTTTTGTTGTTTGAGATGAGGGACTCACTACATTGCTCAGGCTGAATTTGAACTCCTGGGCTCAAGCAGTCTTCCTGCGTCAGCCTCCTAAATAGCTGGGACTACAGGCGTGCCAATGTGCCCAGCAACTGCCCTCGTATTGACTGATTTGATTCTTATTTATTTATTTTTGGAGACAGAGTCTCACTCTGTTGCCCTGGCTATTGTGCAGTGGTGTCATTGTAGCTCACAGCAACCTCAAACTCCTGGGCTCAAGCAATCCTGCTGCCTCAGCCTCCTGAGTACCTGGGACTATAGGCACATGCCACCATGCCTGGCTATTTTTCTATTTTTTGTAGCAATGGCATCTCACTCTTGTTCAGGTTGGTCTCGAACTCCTGAGCTCAAGAGATCCTCCTGCCTTGGCCTCCCAGAGTGCTAGGATTACAGGTGTGAGCCACCGCACCCAGCCCTGATTCTCATGGTAGCTCCATGAAATGGGTTCTGTTATTATGCCCATTTTACAGATAGATAAACGTGAGATAGTGCTCCTATGTATCTCAGAGACGGGGAAACTGAGGCTCTGAGAGGTCAGAGCACTTGCCTGATGTGACACAGTTGAGAAGTGCAGGAGGAGAAATCCTAACCTAGGAGATAGCTTGTGCTCCAGTGCCCTGTCTTTCTCACTCCCACCCGGCTCTGTGTGGCGTGGGGAAGGGTCGTGCTCAGGTGGCACAGCTGGGTGAGAACAGGGTCCCTTGACCCTTAGTCCCTGCTTCTTCCAGGATGCACAGCCGCCCCCAACCACGCCAAGGGCCTGAAGCTCAGAGGCAAAGCCCTCAGACACTGCACACCTTCCTCCTGAGTGTTTATACCAATTTATAACTTCTTCGATAGTTTATGCATGTACCCCCTTCTCCATGCTCTCACCAACACTCGGCGTTGTCAGTTGTTTTAATCTTTACTATTTTGATAGTTGTGACAATTGGTGTTTCATTACTCTTTTGATTTTGATCTAAAAAATTTTTAATTTATGGTAAAACACATAAGATATACCATCTTAACCATTTTTAAATACATAGTTCAGTAGTGCTAAGTCTGTTCACACTGTTGTGCAACTAATCTCCAGAACTTTTTCATCTTCCCGAACTGAAACTCTGCACACATTAAACACTAGCTCCCCGACTCTCCTCCCAGCAGCCCCGCAGCCGACCTCCTACTGTCTGTCTCTGTGATTTTAACTCCTCTAGCTTTGCATATAAGTGGCGTCACACAGAACTTGTCTTTTTGTGACTGGCTTATTTCACTTAGTATAACATCCTCAAGGTTCATACATGTAGCAGCATGTGTCAGAATTTCCTTCCTTTTTAAGGCTGAATAATGTTCCATTGTATGTATACACCACATTTTGTTTATCAATTTATCCAGCAACAGACACTTGGGTTACTTCCAGCTTTTGGCTACTGTGCCTAACGCTGCTGTGCACACGGGTATACAAATACTCCTTTCAGACGCTGCTTTCAATTCATGTGGCTGTATTCTCAGAAGTGGTATTGCTGGGTCATATGGCAAGTTTATTTTTAACTTTTGGAGAAACCATCCCTGTTTTCCATAGCAGTGGCAGCATTTTACATTTCCACTAGCAGTGCCCACGGGTTCCAATTTCTCCATATCCTCACCAGCACTTATTTTCTGTTTTTTTTGCTAGTAGCCATGCTAATGGGTGATATCTCATTGTGGTTTATTTATTTATTTTTTTTTTAGGCTCATGTAGTTTGAATCTCATTGTGGTTTTGACTTGAATTTCCCTGATGATTAGTGATGTTGAGCATCTTTTCATGTACTTATTGGCTGTTTGTATGTCTTCTTTGGAGAAATGTCTATGCAAGTCCTTTGCCCATTTTTAAATTGGGTTGTTTATTTTTTGTTGTTGCATTCTAAGAGTTCTTTATGTATTCTGGATACCAGACCTTTATCAGATATATGATTTGCAAATATTTTTTCCCATTCTATCAGTTGCCTTTTCGTTCTGTTGATTGTATCCTGTGATGTACAGAAGTTTTAAACTTTGATATGGTTCCATTTGTCTATATTTCCTTTTTGTTGCCTGTGTTTTTGATGCCATACCAAGAAATTATTGCCAATTATTTGGATTTTTTTTTTTTTTTTTGAGACAGAGTCTGGCTTTGTTGCCCAGGCTAGAGTGAGTGCCGTGGTGTCAGCCTAGCTCACAGCAACCTCAAACTCCTAGGCTCAAGCAATCCTGCTGCCTCAGCCTCCCGAGTAGCTGGGACTACAGGCATGCGCCACCATGCCCGCCTAATTTTTTCTATATATATTAATTGACCAATTAATTTCTTTCTATTTATAGTAAAGACGGTGACTCGCTCTTGCTCAGGCTGGTTTCGAACTCCTGACCTCAAGCAATCCGCCCGCCTTGGCCTCCCAGAGTGCTAGGATTATAGGCGTGAGCCACCGCGCCCGGCCTAATTATTTGGATTTTTAAAATTATGAGTGAAATGTATGTGCAAGTCCCTTATTTTTTAATTAGATGACTCTTCTCCTTTCATTGGTTTGTGAGAGCTCTCTGCATATTAAGGAAATTGGTCTTTTGTCATATAAGGTACAAGTATCTTTTCCCATTTTGTTATTTGTCTTTTGACCTTGTTTTTGGCCTTTCTCTGCCCTTTCCCCAGAAAAGCCGTTATGAGACCTATGTCCACCTCCTGGCTGTGAAAATCAAAGTGGGCTCCGACGATCTGGAGCGGATTGAGGCCCGGCTGGCCACCCTGGAAGGGGACGACCCCTCTCTCCGGAAGACACACTCGAGCCCTGCCCTCAGCCAGGGCCACGGGCCTGTGACTGGCAGCAAAGCCACAAAGGATGCCACTGGGCATGACACTTAGCTGGGGTGGCTGCGCAGGCCCTGGAGGCAGGCAGGTGCCCCCACAGGGGTCAGTGAGCACAGTTCCAGCCAGGGGCCCCGCGGACCACGCTCGCGCAGTGGACGCGCAGCCAGAGGCGCGGGAGAGCCCGTGGGCCGAGGAGACGGCGCTGCCGTTCACGGCGCGGACCCGCCTGTATCCCGGGCATCTCTGGGCCTCGGACCCTCTCCCCTCTCTCCATCTCTCCCTCCCGGCCACAGAGCCTCCTCGTGCAGGGCAGCTGTGCGCATGCTCGCCGAGGAGCTGGCAGGGCCGTCGTCTTCCTTTTCTCACCAAGCTCCTCCCCCGTGTCCTCATCTGCAAGGACAGGTCTGGACTGCAGGTCCCAGCGTGGCGCCCACCCCTTCTCCGCCTCCTCCCCTGAGTTGAGCAGCAGCGGCTCTGCGGACCACCAGCACCAGCCGCCCTGCCCTCCTCCCAGCGCCCCCGGGCCGGGCCGGCGCGGGGCTCCCGCCTCACGTGGCGATGGGCCCGGCCGCCGCGCGCTCAGTGCCGGGTCGGCTGCACTCACGCGTGCGTGCGCGCCTCCCGCCGCCCGCAGAGGCCACTGCCGCCTCCTTTTTATACAGACATACATGTACACATCTAAGGAGAATGCGTGTACAAGGAGCCCCTGTAAAGACGGTCTGGGAACGGACAGCCGTCAGAGCACGAAGTCACACAGAGGAAGACCGATTTCGGAGCTCCGCCTGGTGTGGAGGAGGCCGCCCCTGCCTGGCGCTCAGGTGGGGGAGAGCGGGAGACGCCGACCTCCCTCGCCCCGGCCCTGCCCTCTGCTGGCTGACCTGGGGCTCGCACTGCTCTCGCAGCTGATGCCTTTGGGAAAAACGGAGCGCGGGTGCACCGCCCCATCCGCCCCGTGGACGTTCTGGGGTGTCAGTGGGATGGGACGATGGCCCTGTTTATATCTGGGTCCCTATGTTGGTGCTGCCAGGTCTCTGAGCTCCAGAGGTGACCTTTTGGACAGATCTACTACTACAGGAATAAAAGACACTCTGCCTTGCAAATGGCCACTTGTCAACAAGCCCAAAGATGTGTGGTGTGGTGTGGTGGGGAAGGTAGTGGAAGCCACTGATTGTTGGTCTTGGGAAAGGGTGGAATGACAAGTTGTTGTTTTTAGGTTGCTATTTCTTTCATTTTTCTAGTGAATCGGAAAGGCTTAGCTAAGAACATGTCTGGGAAGAATAGAGAACTTTGCCACGTGATGATCACAGGTTAGCACCCTTTAACCTTGCAGTCCTCGGACTGGCAGGTGGGTGGTGGTGATGGCAGCCTAGAGCGGCTGTGCTGAGCAGACCTCTCTACTGTTTGGATTACTGTAGTTCGGTCAGCAATTGGACCTCTGTGGCCATGTATTTAGTTAATCAAATAAGCCAGCCTTGCAACTAAGTACCTAACAGTTACAAGCCCTCTCACATTGGATGCAAAAGACGTTTGACTACGCGGAGAGAGGTAGTGATTTAAATCCAGATTATTTAAATTGGATCAGCTGAAGTGTGTTTTATAACTAAACCATCTGGCCCCTTTGTTTTGCTCAGAGGAGGTAAATGTTCATTTAACTGAAATTGAAAACGCGATGTGGCAACATGAAAGAGCTCTCTGTACTTTCTCCGTGCTGCCTCAAAGGTCCTTTGGTGTTCAGGGTCAGTGTCCCACCCTCCGCTCCAGAGGGCGGGAGAGTGGAAAGCAGAGATGCAAGCTCTGGCAGCTGCAGACAGATGTGCTTCCCCGAGCACTGGTTGTGCCTCCCCTCAGTAAAAACATTTTTAGTTTGCTTCCTTAATTGTATAATTATTTATTTGTAAATTATATACATGTACTACTGTACTAAAATATTATGTACATTATAAAACATACACAAAAATAGAAATTTAAAAAAGATGAGATGAAAATAAATGTAAGTCAAAGTTCTAATATTTCTTCCTGCATTCTAATGGGCGCTCATGTTCTCCCCACAATCTTTGCCTCTAATATGCCCGTTTTCTAGGACTTTCCAAATCCAGGGGCTCATGAGACGCAGTAAGTGGTTTGCGCCACCTGGTGGTTCTGGGAAGTGGCTGCAGGCTGAGGGATTTCTTCGAGGGCCGAGCTTTGATGACAGAGTTTCTCACGCCCTCATCCTCTCATTGAGAGCCACCCATGTGCCACATGAGGGCTGGACGCTGGGTGCTGGGGACACTGTGGCGATAAAAAGTTTGGCTAGCTCCCTGTCCTCGCGGGGCTCACAGTCTAGTGGGGAGAAGGACAGGCGATTACCATTACCGTTTGGGACTCTGAGACGGGTTGGGGTGAGAAGCAAAAATGACCTGGCAGAGAAAAGAAAGAATTGAGGGTGTGGGGAAGAAGACTCGGACCCAGGAAGCTGCACAAATGTCCCAAGTGTTCCAGGTAACAGAGTGGTAGTAGGAAGTTGCTTCATAGGATTGCAACTCTTCCTGAGGTTACCCAAGGCAGAGATTTGAGAGTGGAGAAGGGGCCTCCCTGGCCAAGTGTGTTCCCAGGTCCCAGCCACACCTGTGAAACAAATGCCAGGACGGCATGACGAGGAAAGAGCCAAGAGCTGTACTAGGTTCTGGCCTTAGACTGTTGGCAGGTGTGGCAGGCATCTTAGAATCCAGAGCAGACAATGAAGGTACCAAATAGGTCATGTGAAAGTCAATGGGCTCACCAAGAGGTCATTCAGAATGAACTGAGGGTCACATAGAGATCTGTGGGTTCGTCTGAGTCGTGGGAGTAGTTTCTCACTCTCAAATTTAGAAGGCAGCAGTGACATGGAGCCCTTGGAAGGGTCAAATGAGGACACTAAGCTGGGTCATACGAAGGTCAATGGATTCACCAAGAGGTCATATGGAGTTAATTTGGGATCCCATAGAGGTCAGAGGTTATACAGAAGAATTACTGGCTCTCAGAGAATTTTAAAACCAAGCACAAACTCAGAGGCAACACAGACATCGATGGGGGCTAGGAGGGGTCAGTGATTTGCAGGTTTATGCAGCATTTAGTCTTTATTTACCTTTGTTCCTTTGTAACAGGTACTTTTTTTTCCAGCCCCCCAACAATGAATACAATGACTTCAGTTCTTTCTCTACTTTTCTCCATCACCTCCCCCTCACCCAGTTTCTGCCACTCTCTGGCTGTGTGATTCAAGGATGCGAGGCACAGGATATTGGCATCACCACCATGAAATGAGCCATTTAGTAGGCATTTATCATGTGCCAGAGGCAGTACGGGGTCCTTCATACATATAACCTGCACAGCAACCCTCCGAACTAGGGATCACCATTTCACAGCGAGGAAACTGCGGTCTAGAGAAGTCACACACCTAGTGAGGGGCAAGCCAGAGTCTAACTCAGGCCTGTGGATGCCCGAGCCCTCAACCACAAGCTGCTCGGTCCCTCCCATCTGCAGATCTCTGACTACACACGTCCTAGGGACATAAACCCCCTCCACACACACACGCACACAGAGCTACATGCACACGCACACGCGCACCGACCACCTCGGCTCTTTGAAGACATCCTGGTGTCTGGCTGGAACTGGATGGCTCCTGCTGCTGGGCACTGGTCTAATAAATTGGTTGGTGAGGAGAAAGGCTGCTTAAGCCTGGATCTCCATCAGCCTTTTCCATACGAAGCCAGGTATTCTGCTCTAGGGGCTGCGGGTTTGGACAGGCCCAGGCTCTGAGAGTTTATAAAATTGGGGAAAAAGCAACACCCTGTGGGCTTCTGAGCTGCACAGCTGTAGTCCTCCTGGCAGTCAAGGGTACCCATCATGCCACCTTGCATGTCCAGACCTTGCCTGTGACGTGTCTGAGGCCCCAGGGGTCATCTTGCTCCTGCTGCCCCAGTGCCAACTGCACAACCCTGCTCTCCTCGCCCACCTGTGCCTGGCAACTCTTGCTCAGTCCGGCCTGGTGGATCCGGGGCAGGAACTGGGCCAGAGTTCTGAGGCTGAGTCTGAAGCAGAGTAATATGCGTCAGTCGCTTGGCCAGGTTCTCCAGAGCCAGGGGCGACACCTGGTAAATGTTCTTGGAAGAAGGAGGAGGGCTGTCCTAGGAGGTGGGGCCAGGGAGATTGGTCACTTCCCCCCAGGGACTGCCCTGGCCCTCACCAACCTCCCCCCCAACATCCATCCGCCTCCACAGCAGGTCCTCATCCTTGACCTCCCTCCTGGCCTGGGGGCTAGGCACACACAGTCAAACAGGAGTTATTTCTGATTTTATTTATAATATAAAAATGTTCAAGTGTCAACAGTCAGGTGTTGGGACATTTCAGGGCAGGGTTCCCATTTGTTTCTGTTTGGGATTTTTTTAAACAATTACCTTTTTGACAAATTAGCAGTGGACCCAGTTTTCAGGGGTGGGGAGGGCAGCACTGGAGTGGGAGTGGAAGTCACCGGTGGGCTGGGGGCTGGGAGGCGGGCTGTGAAAAGGAAATGGTGTTACTTTATTGCTAAAAGTGGAATCGAATACACTGTCCAATGGCTCTTCTCGGTCCCAGCGTGACCATGCATCCAATCTAAAGAATCTGAAATGCAAAGGACATGCAGGCGTAAAATAGAAAAGACGACCTGTAAACGAAGGTGCTGCAGAGGACAGAGGGGCGTCCTGGAGGCCGTGGGGGAGGAGGAGCCACGAACATTGGGCCCCTGGCAGGGCTGCCCCCTCCCTGGGCCCACGCTGTTGGGGAGACCTGTCTCTGTCCCCCCTCCCTTAAGAGCTGTGAGTAGTGGGAGGCCCTCTCCCCATTCTGGTAGCTGTCGCTGGACCTTCGTCTCTCCCTGGAAGGTACCCCAGCTAAGCCTAGGATCCCGCCCTGTCCTCCCAAGGGGCCCAGAACTTCCAGATTTTGCCCGGGGGTAAATAAAGCTACTTCTGTCCTCACTTTCTTCCTCAGGGCCAACCTCGCCCCTCGCCCCCACCAGAGCCCCGCAGCCTCTCCTTTCCCTGCTCTCTCACCCCTGCCAGCTCCGGATCCTACCGCCCCCCACCCCCACCCAGACTTTTCTCCAGGAGCCCCAGGATAGCGTACAGCAAAAGGCACCACAAAATAGGTTTCTATTAAAGAGTCAAAAAATTGGCCCATCTCTCTTTTTTTTTGTTGTTTCTTTTTTTTTCCGAAGCTGTAAATCAGGATGTTACATATAAATAGTTTCCCTATAAAAACGTCTTTGCCGTTAGCTAGTATTATAAGACAACTTTTGCTAAAATGAAAATAAAACATTTTGTTATACTTTTTTCCTTTTATAGAAAATAAAAATATTTTTATTTCTTTTTCTCCTCCTTTCTGCAGTCGGCGGTGTGTTCTCCTCGGACAGTGGCGGCGGGCGCGGCGGGCTGGGGGCCCTAGAGGGGCGCCGAGTCCTGCGCGGCGCGCGCGGGCGGCCCGCGGCTGTGTCTGCTGCTGGCGCGCGTGCTGTGGCTGTCCAGGGAGTAGTAAGTCCTGCTGTCGGCCGCCGGGCACAGCGGCGGCGAGTCCGAGCGCAGCGCGTCGTGCGCCGCGCGCAGGCCGAGGAAGGGCGTGCTCTCGGCCGCCAGCGCCCCGTCCGCGTCGTCCGCGTCGTCGTCCGAGGCCGAAGCCGAGCCGCCGCCCGAGCCCGAGCTCAGCGACAGCGAGTCCCGCGCCGCGCGTGCGCGCTGCGCCGCCAGCCCGTTGAGGCGCGAGCGGCGCCAGCGCCGGGGCCCCGCCGACGTCCTGCGGGACGCGCCGCGCGCACGCGGCCGCGGCGGCGGCGGGGGCGCGCACTCCTGCGTGGTCTCGTACTCGTCGTCCTCCGGGATGCGGAAGGGGCTGGCGGGCAGGCTGCCCAGGCTGCCGCCCAGCGCGCAGGCCCCGCGCCGCGGCCCCGGGCCCGCCGCCGGGTAGTAGTAGCTGTCGTAGCTGCGCTGCATGTCCGCGCCCGGCCCGGGCCCGGGCCCGGGGGGCGCCGGGTGCCGCAGCAGCGGCTGCTGCTCCGCCAGGCGGTAGCTGATGGGCGCGGCGGGCGGCAGCGACACGGCGTGCGCCGAGTTGGGCGACGTGATCTCGAAAGTCGGCACCTGCGTGGCCAGCGAGTAGTGGAAGTCCACGGGCGAGAGGCGCGCGGGCGTGGTCAGGGCCGACACGTACCTGCGGGCAGAGGCAGAGGCGTGGGCGGGGGGAGGGGTGGGGGTGCCAGGGGCGATCCCCATTGACCTTACGCAATTTCCTTAACCTCTCTGAGCCTGAGTTTCCTTATCTGTTAAGCGGGCATAACTGTAGTGTTCATTCCATAGCGTTGTTGGGATGATCCCAAAAGTGTATCAGGGGGATAGATGTCTAGCCCAGGGCCTGACTCGTTGTAAGCCTCCGGGACTGCTTGTTGCTGTGGGAATGCTTGAGTCGTGAGTGGAGCTCAGGCACATGTACCATCTCATTTAATATAGCAATTGCCTAAGACCTTTATGCCAGTCCCACACCACACACAGGAAACCAGGACATTGAAGTGACTTACTCAAGGTTTACACAGCCAGGAAGAGGCAGAGCTGGGATTTGATGGAAGCTGGGCAGGAACCAGGCCTCACACTGCCCAGTCCCAGAAGCCACTATCCCGTTCTTATACCCTGTGACCTAGATTCACTGCTCCTGCAGGGACAATTCATCCATGGCCTGACGGCTTCAGTGAGGGAAATATTCCTTCTTATAGTGAAGTCGAAAGCTGCCTTAGGGAAGTGACTGCTCATACCCCTGCAGGGCCATGAGCCCAGGGCTGACAGATAAGACCCCACAGAGGTGTCTCTGCTTGCCACTCAAGACCCCAGTTCCTTCTCAAGCTTGCCGTTGCAGGTATCTCCCAGTCTGGGTTCCGGGTACCTGTCCCTTCCTGCTCTCCACACACCCATTAGCCCATCGGTCTGTTGCCCCACCACTGTCCACCTCAGGGCAGGGACCACCCACCTCCATGCCTCTCTCCCAGACCCCACAGTGGGGTACCTCACTGCTCTTGAACCAGCCCAGAGTCTCCATTCTCTCAGTTCTTTCTGAGTCACCTGACTCCCCCTGTTTCCTCTCCCACCTGTGCACCTAATTAACCAGCGAGTCCTACCTATTCCCTCATCCTGGAACACACCCTCCACCCCACCCTGAGCCCCGCTGCTCACTCTGGTCACGCTCCACCCCACAGTCTTCCCTGCCCTCTATGCTGTTCCCAGCGCAATCTTCAAGTCTTAGCTCTGCTTAAGGCGGCCCCTGCTGCTCATACACCCAGGTGCCACCTGAGCAGAAGCCCAGGGCCCTGTCCATCGGTCTGTCCAGCCCCACTGCTCTCACAGCCCCATCCTGCTCCAGGCACCTCGCTCCCCACCCATGTTCTTACATGCCTCTGTTGGAACAACTCGAGTTGTTCCCTGTGCCTGGAATACGTTTCTTCCCCTTCCTCTGCCTCTCACGTTCCTACCACACATTTAGGAGTCCTGCTGCCATGGTTACTACTGATAACAACAGCTACACCTAGTGAGCCCCAGCTCTGAGCCACCTACAAGACAAAGAGCTTTGTGCACGTTATCTCAGGTGGCCTTCACTGGAACCATGCATAATGGGCATTGTTCTCCCTGTTGTACAGCTGAGGGAACAGGGTACAGAGGTGGTCAACTTGCTGCAGATCACACAGGTAGGTGGCGGAGCTGGGCTTGGAAAGGTCGGACTTGGAAACCTGGCTGCTTCCCAGAGCCCGCAGTCGGGCTGGGTTTCTCTGCCCTGCTGTGGCGTCCTATGCTTTCCACAGGTGTTTGTGAGCTTCCATGGCTTGTCTCCACGGCCAGGAGCTCCTCTGGAGAGGGACCAGGTGGGCCACATCTGGATGCCCAGGCAGGCCTACCCAGCACAGGGCCTGGCGTGGAGGAGGCTGTGTTGACAGTAGGAGAAATCTGCTCCCCTCCGAACTCCCCACTCTGGAGTTCCTGGCACCACACACCTTCTACTGCTATCCTCACAGACCCTGCTTGCTGAGGGCCACTCAAGGGCTGAGCAGGGCACGGGGCTGGCCCTTGTGATTCCTGGCTTGGAGTCAGGGAAGAAGGGGGGTGTCCTGGTTCTTACTGCATCCATTGCTCAGGAGCCCAACAACGCCCTGACCCTCGGGGCCTCATTGCTGATACTGCCGGGGCCTGCGATCATTCTTCACTCACGGCCATCCCGCACTGGCCAGTCTCCTCAGAGACAACCTCCCCTCACGCTCTCTAATCTGCTCGGTCCTGTGTCTTTCTGTTCCTGCTGGGACATGGAGCCTCTAGCTGATGCTAGGACAGGGCAGCCATTTATCCGGTTGTATGAACAGCCCCCATTTGTTCCTGTTAAATTTGGTGGTCACTCTACACCAGGGTCCACTGGCCCAGGTCTTCTCCCAGCCTGTCATTAACATGCCGATGGCCCTGAGTAGGCCATTTAACCTTTCTGGGACCTTGTTTTCCTACCTAAAAAATGGAGATGAGGCTCTTTGGAGTGTGTATGGGGGGCCCTAAGGGTCAGCCTTGGGTCAGTGATGCGCTCCAAGGTTAGGGGGAGGAACTGACCTCTCGCTGTGTGGGGAGTCGTGCAGGGAGTCTACAGAGTCGTGGTAGGGTGGCATGGCCACCCTGCGCCGCTCCTCCAGGCTGTAGGCTGCCGCCCGCCGGGCGCGGGCCTCCACACACGCGGGGCTGTTGCACTTGCTGGTGCCCACCGAGGACAGCACGATGCCCGACTGCGAGTCGGAGGTCAGGCTCTCAGAACGTTCCAGGCTCCATGTGTGGCTCTCATGTCTGGGAAAGCCAGATGGGGGCGAAGCGAGGGATCAGAGAGGGGCAGGGTGGCCCAGCAGGTGTGGTCCCACGGCCATTCCCTCCCTAGCTCTTCATCCCGTCTCAAGCTCCCTCAG
>VSMD01031678.1:0-17582 GCA_008750895.1 Mirza zaza | reverse complement strand
TGAGTTGATTTTTGTGAGAGGTGAAAGGTGTGGGTCCTGCTTTAGCCTTCTACAAGTGGCTATCCAGTTTTCCCAGTACCATTTATTGAAAAGGGATTCTTTTCCCCAGCATATGTTTTTGTCTGCTTTGTCAAGGATTAGATGGCTATATGAGGATGGTTTTATATCGGGATTCTCAGTTCTGTTCCATTGGTCAATATTCCTATTTTTATGCCAATACCAGATTGATTTAATTACTACAGCTTTGTAGTATAGTTTGATATCTGGCATATTAATGCCTCCCATTTTGTTTTTGTTGCCTAGAATTGCTTTTGATATTCGGGGTCTTCTTTGGTTCCATATGAAGCGTAAAATTATTTTTTCTATATGTGTGAAGAATGGTGATGGGATTTTAATAGGTATTGCATTGAATCTGTAGATCAGTTTGGGTAGTATAGACATTTTAATGATGTTGAGTCTGCCGATCCATGAGCATGGAATGGATTTCCATCTGTTTACATCCTCTGCTATTTCCTTCCTTAGTGTTTCATAGTTCTCCCTGTAGAGGTCTTTTACCTCCATGGTTAAGTATATTCATAGGTACTTTAATTTCTTTGTTGCTATTGTGAAAGGAATTGAGTCTTTGATTTGGTTCTTGATTTGATTGTTGTTGGCATATATGAATGCCTCTGATTTCTGTGTATTGATTTTGTATCCTGAGACTTTACTAAATTCATTTATCCATTCCAGGAGTTTCTTGGTTGAATCTTTAGGATTTTCTAAATATAATATCATATCATCAGCAAAGAGTGAAAGTTTGATCTCTTCTGCCCCTATTTGGATACCTTTAATTCCACTTTCCTGTCTGATTGCTGTAGCCAGGACTTCTAGCACTATGTTGAATAGAAGTGGAGATAGTGGGCAGCCTTGTCTGGTTCCAGTTCTAAGTGGGAATGCTTTCAGTTTTTCTCTATTCAGTATGATGTTGGCTATGGGTCTGTCATATATGGCTTGTATCATTTTTAGGTATGTCCCTTCTATGCCTATTTTATTGAGTGTTCGTATCATGAAAGGGTGTTGAATTTTGTCAAAAGCTTTTTCTGCATCTATTGAAAGAATCATGTGCTCTTTGTTTTTGCTTCTGTTTATGTGATGAATTGCATTTATAGATTTACATATGTTGAACCATCCCTGCATCCCTGGGATGAAGCCCACTTGGTCGTGATGAATTATTTTTCGGATAAGCATCTGGATTCGGTTAGCTAAGATTTTCTTGAAAATTTTGCATCTAAATAGGGATATTGGTCTGTAGTTTTCTTTTTTTGTTGCATCCTTTCCTGGTTTTGGTATTAGAGTAATATTTGCCTCATAAAAGTTGTCAGGGAGGCTTCCGTTCTTCTCGATGTTGTGGAATAGTTTCTGCAAGATAGGTACTAGTTCTTTTTTGTAAGTGTGGTAAAATTCAGGTGTGAAACCATCTGGACCAGGACTTTTCTTTTTAGGGAAATTTTTAATTGCTGTTTCTATTTCAGCTGTTGAGATTGGTCTGTTCAGGGAATCTATTTCTTCCTGGTTTAGCCTAGGGAGGCTGTGTGTTTCTAGAAATTTGTCCATTTACTCCACATTTTCCAGTTTGTGTGCATAAAGGTTTTAGTAGTACTCATAAATTATATCTTGTATCTCTTTGGGATCAGTTGTGATATCTCCTTTCTTGTTCCTGATGGAGCTTATTAGAGATTTCTCTTTTCTGCTTTTCGTTAGCTTAGCCAATGGCGTGTCTATTTTGTTTATTTTTTCAAAGAACCATCATTTTGTTTTATTAGTCTCTTGAATAGCTTCCCTGTTTTCAATTTCGTTTAGTTCTGATTTGATCTTGTTGATTTCACTCCTTCTGCCGGGTTTGGGGCTGGTCTGTTCTTCTTTTTCCAACTCTCTGAGTCATTTCATTAGATTGTCTATTTGTGATCTTTTTGACTTTTGGTTATAGGCATTTATGGAGATAAACTTTCCTCTCAGAACTGCTTTAGCTGTGTCCCAGAGGATTTGATAACTTGTCTCTCCATTTTCATTTTCTTCATGGAATTTTTAAATTTCCATCTTGATTTCTTCATTTATGAAGTAGTCATTTAGTAGGAGGTTGTTTAATTTCCACGGTTTTGTGTAGAAATGTGAGTTTCTGTTACGGTTGATTTCTACTTTTATTCCAGTGTGATCCGAGAAGATACATGGTATGATTTCTATTTTTTTAAATTTCTTGAGGTTTACTTTGTGTCCTAGGATATGGTCAATCTTAGAGAATGTCCCGTGAGCTGATGAGAAGAATGTATATTCAGTGGATTTTGGGTAGAATGTCCTGTAAATGTCAGTCATTCCCAATTGTTCTAGAGTTTTGTTTAAGTCCATTATTTCTTTGTTAATTTTCTGTTTGGAGGGTCTGTCTCGTGCTGTCAGTGGGTTGTTGAAATCTCCGGTTATTATGGTATTGCTATTAATCAATTTGTTTAGATCCAGTAAGATTTGCTTTATGAATCTGGGTGCACCTAAGTTGGGTGCATCTATATTTAAAATTGTAATCGCTTTTTGTTGAACTGTGCCCTTCACCATTATATAATGACCCTCTTTGTCTTTCACTACTTTTGTTGGTTTAAAACCTAAGTCGTCTGAAATTAGAACTGCCACGCCAGCCTTCTTTTGGCTTCCACTTGCTTGGAATACTGATCTCCACCCTTTTACTTTTAATCTATACACATCCTTGTGGGTTAAATGTGTTTCCTGAAGACAGCGCATACTTGGCATGTATTTTCTTATCCATTCAGCCATCCTATATCTCTTGAGTGGAGAGTTTAAGCCATTCACATTTATTGAGAGAACTGATACGTGAGGTAGATTACTGTTCATTCTGTTGGGTTGGATGTTGTTGCTTTGATTCCTCTCTTGAGCCATAGTAATATCTGGCCTTTAATCTTTGGGTTTTGGTTGTTTTTATATTCATGAGTTTTTATTATGGTGCTCCGTGTGTAACACTGTTTTTAGTACTTCTTGTAGGGCTGGTCTTGTCTTGGTGAATTCTCTGAGGCTTTGCTTGTCTGGGAATGTCTTGATTTCTCCTTCATATACAAAGCTTAGTTTTGCAGGGAATAAGATTCTAGGCTGGGCATTGTTTTGTTTCAGAAGAGTGAGAATGAGGCCCCAGTCTCTCCTTGCTTGTAAAGTCTCATTAGAGAAGTCTGGTATTATTCGAATTGGCTTTCCCTTGTAAGTTACTTGCTTCTTTCGTCTTACAGCTCGTAGAAGGGCCTCTTTAGTTGATATTTTGGTCAGTCTGATGACTGCATGTTGTGACGTCTTCCTGTTTGCATTGAATCTCCCAGGGGTCCTCTGAGCTTCTTGAACTTGTATATCGAGATTTTGAGTAAAGCCTGGGAAATTTTCCTCTATTATATCTTCAAAATCTTGTCCAACCCTTGAGTGATGTCTTCTTCCCCTTCTGGTAACCCTATGACCCTCACATTAGGTTTCTTCACATAGTCCCACAACTCTTGTCGGCTTTGCTCTTTTCTCTTGTTTCTCTGCTCTATCTCTGTGAGTGATTTATTTAATTGGAAGGTGTTATCTTCAATCTCTGAGATTCTTTCTTCTGTTTGATCTACCCTGTTCTTGAGACTTTCCACTGTATTTTGTAGTTCCCTGAGTTGATTCTTCATCTCCAGGACTTCAGTTAAAGTTTTCTTCACTGTGTCAATCTCTTTAGTGAACCTTTGTTCCATATCCTGGAGGCTCTTTGTGGTTTCCTTATGTTGTTTATTGAGTTTTTCTTGCAGGTCAGTGGGTGTTCTTATGATCCACATACGAAATTCCTCTTCTGTCATTTTGGTTGCCAGGTTTTGGTTGTTGTCTGTTCGTAAGGGGCTGGTGCTCCTCTTTGGGGGTGTGTATTCTGTTTGTTTCTTCATATTTCCAGAGTTCCTTCGCTGATTTCTTCCCATGTTGCTCAGTTGTTGTTTCTTTCCTTTATGTTTTCGTTTTGGTATTCACATTTGTTGTCAGTTTCTGAGCCGGTAGGTGGTGTTGCTCACTTGTGGCGGCCGTCGCTGGGCTGGTGTCTGCAGGTCTCTCTACCCGCTGGGGAGCCGGCTAGCAATCCGAGATGCAGTGGAGAAGAAACAGCCGATTCACCTACCCTTCCCACTGGTCTCCGGGCTGCTCCATCAGCCTCCTGTCTTCTGCCTCCTTAATTACACAGGTGGAGATAGATGGCAGGAACTGGAACAGTTCCTATCTCAGCTCCACCCCCAAGGCGGGGCTAGAATCTTTGGAGCCAAAGGCCCAGCTCCAAGTCACCACAGTGTGTGGGTTGTAAAATCTCTCTGCCTTATATCCACCAAGGGCAGCCTTGTACGAGGCTGGGCCCTGCCCAGTCAAACTCCAGGGCCTGGACACCAAGCCCAGGAGACCTATGTAAGGAGAGACTGACCAGAAGTGGGCAGGCAGTAATGGGACCCACCAATCCCTGTCTTCTGACTCCCTAATTACACAGGTGGAGATAAGTGGCAGGAATGGGAACAGTTCCTACCTCAGCTCCGCCCCCAAGGCAGAAACAGAGACTTTGGAGTCCAGGGCGGGGCTCCGGGTTGCAGGAGAGTGTAGAAGACAGTGTTTCTCTGCCTTAAATCTACCAAGGGCAATCTCCCCTGTAGTACTGCCCCATCCAGGCAGGGTCCACTCTTTGAACACAGAGTCAGTGCCACTTGTGCTGCAAGTGACGGTCCAATATCAAATTGGTGGAGCAGGGGCACGTACCAGCACTCTCTCTGTGCCTCCCCTCCAAACCTGGAGCCCAGGTCAGCTCTGGAATGCCAAGTCAGGGGTGGAATGTGGAGGTGGAAGCGGTCCCGGAGGGGCAGAGGGAGGGGCATCCTAATGGATCAAGGAGTCTAATTTGGCGCACTCTGACCTCTCAGTGTTGTCCCAAACCTCCTCTATATCCAAAGTCAAAGCCTCCTTCTGTGTAAACTCCCCTTAACCTTGACCTGGGAGTGTTCTGCAGGGAGATGCCCGAATGGGCTCTGGGTCCTGCTGCCCGGAGAGGGGTTGCTGGGCTCGGACCCTCCCCCTCCTTATACTGCTGCTGCTGTGTGTTCTGGAGAACTCAGAGTGTTCCCTGCTCTAGTCTCCTCTCCACACTGCTTTGTCCCGCGCTGCCACTTCTCAGCAACTTCAGGTACCTCCCGGCCTACGTGTAAGTGGAGCTCGGTGTAGGAGGGGGTGTTGCTCAGCTCCAGGTAGGGCTGGCGCCACTGCCAGCTGGCAGCGGCTTAAACCGCACGTCGCTCCCTCCCTGTTGTGTGCCTCCGAATCCCTGATTTTTACAGAAGAATAATCGATTCACCTTTGCTTTAGGCTGTAAATGGTCTTATCCCTCCGTTTCCCAGTGGATGTCTGCAGGCTTGCGAAGCTGGTCCTATGGAAGTGCGGATCGCTCGCTTGTGGCTATCTGCTTTCTTCACTTTTCGCTCTGGGAGCAGAGAGCCAGGAGGACACCCCTACTCCGCCATGTTTCCCCTCCCTTTCTTCTAGTATTCTTAAAGTTTCATGTGTTAGGTTTAGATCTGTTATCCATCTTGAGTGAATTTTTGTGAGAGGTGAGAGGTTGGGATCCTGATTTGCTCTTCTGCATGTAGCTAGCCAGTTTTCCCAGCACCATTTATTGAAGAGAGAATCTTTTCCCCATAGAATATTTTTGTCTGGTTTATCAAAGATTAGGTTACCGTATACAGATGGTTTCATCTCTAGAATCTCAGTTCTATTCCAGATATCGATGCTTCTATTCTTGTTCCAGTAACAGGCAGATTTTACTATTATTGGTTTATAGTACAGCTTGAAGTCAGGAAGACTGATGCCTCCCAGTTTGTTCTTTTTACTTAAGATTGCTTTGACTATACGTGGTTTTCTCTGGTTCCATACAAAGCAAAGAATTATCTTTTCTAGATTTGTTAAGAATGCTCATTGTATTTTTATGGGTTCAACATATGCAAGTCTATAAATGCAATTCACTTTATAAATACAAGAACAAAGACTATATGATTCTGTCAATAGATGCAGAAAAAGCATTTGACAAAGTCCAACATACCTTTATGATAAAAACTCTTAACAAAATAGGCATAGATGGCCCATACCTAAATTTAGTACTTTTGTATTTTGATATGGACAATTTATTCATTTGCACATAGTTACTGACTTTTTTCCCAGCTGATAAAATGATAGTCAAGAAATTCTGCAATATAGCTGCCAAAATAGACAGCTACATGTTTAAGATATTGTCATCTTTTCTGTTTTTTTCTTTTTAATTCTTTAGCTATTTTACTTAAGCATAATAGCCACAATAGGACATATAAAAGATTATAAATACAGAGCTTTATTATCCTGAAGTCTTGGGTCTTTTAATTATAAACTTTTCTGAAAGGTATCCATTTTGTAGGCTCGGGTTCTTCATGATCATGAGATTCTTTATTTTTGCTGCTGTTCTCAAGATGATCATTGCCTGCTGATGTGCCACGATGCTGCTCCAAAAGACAAAAATAAGATTGTCTTTAATTTGAGCAGTAACATGATTGCAAGAGACCAAGTTTCACAGACTGTAAAGTTCTGTATTTGGAGTTCTTGCTGATTTTTCCTCCTGTATTCTTCTGACAAGTTATTCCTGAAGATCAACTGAATCCAGTAGTTTTTCTGTGGTATTCATTATATCATTGTTGTATAAGCTACTGTAAGAAACTTATCATTAAGGAAAATCAGAAAGGAAACCTTGAATACTCATTGATTAAAATAGAATAAATAAAGAGCAGCTGCCACTCTTAAACAACATAAAGGAATATCTTTTTTTTTTCTCCTCCATGTAGGAAATATCCCATAAGTTCTTATATTTGTTCCAATCCCCATTTCCTATCATTGATCAGGTAACATCATTGACTTTCAAATGACTTTTAGAAGTGGTAATTTTTAATTTTCTAATAGATATAAGAGTGTATCAAATTCTGTTTATTCTCTAGGTAAGTACGTTTTAGGATTTAAACATCTTTCACAGATACTGAAAGTGCCTCCTTTTGTGGTATAAAAAACAAATTATGGTGCAAAAAGTAATCACTAGAATGAATTACATGAAGATTTTTTGCTTTTTGTCATGAAAATGTCAAGAGAAAGGCCTAAGATTTGTACTTTTTCACTTAACTTATAAAGCATTCCTTTTTTCCTTAAAGTTCTTTCTGTCAAATTAGATTTAATGAGAGAATACTATTTTTCAGGAGCTATCTGTTTATGTAGAATAATTTGTTAGGAATAATGTAAACTATTATTGAGTAGAGGCCTAAAGAGGACTGTGCATTTTTGCTATTTAAAGTAATCACAAATGACCATACTTATGTGAGCAAAAATGACAAGTTTTACTAGATAAGTAGAAAACTAAATCTCAAATGCAGTGCTATTTACTCTTTTAAAACAATTTTCATTTTCTTAAGCACATTGTACATTTCTACAGAAACTTGTGTTTATTATCACATGCCAAGGATGGTACTTGCATATGGTGAATTACTGTTGACAGTTTCCACAGAAATCCTATTTCAGTGGACCAACATGGTGGCATGGCAGCAAATGCCAACATTTTGTGGAATAGCAGCAAATCTATAAGAGATCCTGGTTGGTTTTTTGTTTTGTTTTGTTTTGTTTCCCCTTTTCCTGAATCAGCAGGGATGGAAGGAGTGTAGGGAAGTTATAAATTACTCCTTCCAGTAGTAACTCTGAAGTGTCACATTTAGTATCAATTTTTTTAACATAATTATAGTTAAATTTAGAAGAGAGAGAGAAAAAAGAGGAAGTGTTCACTTTTGTAATACACTGGTTTAGAAATTTGATGTCTTATGTCAGTAGTTCTGAGGTATTGATAGCATTCTTTATTTCTGCCTTTATGTTGACAGTGTTGAAGCAGGGTGAATAACTAGGGCATATTTTTTTTTCTAGTAAAGTGTTTCATGATGTTTTCTTTGGAATTTCTGGATAAGTTCAAGAAAACATTCTGCATGTTGTATCTAGTCTAATGTGCTTATCCATCTCATTACAAACAAAAACACGCAGAGTGTATTTTGTAGCTCTGTAATCATTGAATACAGAAGTAATTTTCTTCTTTCTTTACTTTGACATTGTAGCTATAATGTTTTCATTTTGATTTTTACAAATCATTTGGGTCTAATTCTGTGTGGATTAAAATGTCTGCATCATTTCTTTAGTTATCCAGTTAACTTTAAAACTGTTGTAAAAGTGTAAACTAGCCCATGACAGTTATTTGTATATGTTAAAGAACTTTATTGTTCAGTTTCCATGATTATTGTATAAGGAAGACTGATATAGATGTTCTATGCTGTCCTGGACCATGTTAATTACACTTATGATGTATTTTGGTTCCACATCATGACGATTTGTCCCCAATGATCTTTTATCTTTTCTAGGAACATTTTTTGTTGTTGTTGTTGTTGTTGCAGTTTCCCTTTGCATTATATTTCTTTGACAACTGTAATTTGAATCAGATCTGAAAGGGGTCCAGAATAAAATATATTTTGATATTATGTTGGCTGTGCACATATATAAAACCTTTGATATCTATGTAGTTTGTACAGACTATTTCCTAGTCAAGTAAAGAGAGAGAGATGGTAAAAAAAATTATCAAATCCATTTATGACATACCAACTGCTAATATCATCCTAAATGGGGAAAAATTGAAATTATTCCCTCTTCGAACCAGAACTAGACAAGGATGCTCACTTTCTCCTCTCCTATTCAACATAGTACTCGAAGTCCTAGCTATAGCAATCAGACAAGAGAAGGGTATTAAGGGCATCCAAGTTGGAACAGATGAGATCAAACTCTCACTCTTCACCAATGATATGATATTATATCCAGAAAACCCCATGGATTCATCCAAGAGACTCCTAGATTTGATAAATGAATTCGTTAAAGTTTCAAGATATAAAATCAATACACACAAATCAGAAGCATTCATATATGCCAAGAACCATCAAGCAGAAACTCAAATCAAAAACGTATTTGAACTTTTTGAGGAACTACTTTATTTCTATCAATGAGAGACCCTAAATAAGTAAATGGATAATGCTGTTGGACTTTATCTTCAGCAATTATTAAACCAAATTGAGGCAATACTGGTCTGCCCTATTGGTATAGTTGTTCCAATTTTTGTTTAGATGAACATGAAAATAAAATGTCATCCATATAATGAATAATGTAACTATGAGGAAAACAATTCTGTAGTATTTCCAAAGGCTGATTGACAAAATGCTGGCACAGTGTTGGGCTATTAAGCATGCCCTGAGGTAAGACTGTCCATTGGTATGGTTTAGTTGGCTGTTGATTGTTTAAAGCAGGAATGATAAATGCAAATTTTTCTCGATCAGATATTTGTAAAGGGATTGTAAAAAGGCAGTCTTTTAAATCTACAACCAATATGCCAATCTTCAGGGATCATAGGCAGAGACGGGAGTCCCAGCTGAAGAGTTACCATTGGTTGTATAACTGCACTGATCTTTCTTTATTTATTATTTTTTTTATTTCGGCATATGATGGGGGTACAGTTTTTAAGGTTTCAATATATGCCCTTTCCCCCTTCCCCCCACAAATCTGAGTCTCCAGCATGACCATCCCCCAGACGGTGCACATCTCACTCATTGTGTATGTATATACCTGCCCCCTCCCCACGCCCCCCTGCCCAATACCCTACTACTATAGTACCTATGTGTCCACTTAGATGTTGCTCATTTAATACATGTTTGATGGTGAGTATATGTGGTTGTTGCTTAACCATTCTTGGGATACTTCACTTAGTAGTATGGGTTCCAGCTCTAACCAGGAAAATATAAGATGTGCTATATCACCGTTGTTTCTTAGAGCTGAATGCTACTCCATGGTATACATATACCACATTTTATTAATCCATTCTTGGATTGATGGGCACTTGGGCTGCTTCCACAGCCTTGCGATTATGAATTATGCTGCTATAAACATTCGAGTGCAGGTGTCTTTTTTGTAGAGTGTCATTGGATCTTTTGGGTAGATTCCCAGTAATGGGATTGCTGGATCAAATGGTAGATTCACTTGTATCGCTTTAAGGTATCTCCAAATTGCTTTCCACAGAGGTTGAACTAGTTTGCAGTCCCACCAGCAGTGTAGGAGTGTTCCTCTCTCTCCGCATCCACGCCAGCATTTGTTGTTTGGGGTCTTTTTCATAAAGGCCATTCTCACTGGAGTTAAGTGATATCTCATTGTGGTTTTGATTTGCATTTCTCTGATGATTAGAGATGTTGAGCATTTTTTCATATGTTTGTTGGCCATTCTTCTGTCTTCTTTAGAAAAGTTTCTGTTCAAGTCCTTTGCCCAATTTTAATAGGGTTATTTGATTTTTTCTTGATGATTTTCGTGAGTTCTAAGTATATTCTAGTTATCAACCCCTTATGGGATGCGTAGGATGCAAAAATTTTCTCCCACTCTGTAGGTTGTCTGTTTACTTTCATGACTGTTCTTTAATATTGAACATATCATAGGGCACAAAGCATGTCCCCAAAAATTGAACAAAAATAGAAATTATACCATGCATCTTCTCTGACAACAGTGAAATATAATTAGAAATCAACTCCAAAAGCAACTCTCATCTCTACACCAATTCATGAAAACTAAACAACCTTCTGCTGCAAATTATTTCATTAATGAGGAAATAAAAATGGAAATCAAAAGATTCCTTCAACTAAATGACAAGGAAGACAAAAGTTATCAAAATCTCAGGGACACAGCTAAAGCAGTTCTGAGAGGAAAATTGATTTTTATAAATGCCTACATCAAAAAGAGAGAAAGATCACAAATAAACAACCTAATAAATCATCTCAAAGAACTGGAAAAGAATGAACTAACTGACCCCAAACCCAGTAGAAGAAAAGAAATAACAAACGCTAGAGCAGAGCTACATGAAATTGAGAACAAAAAAATATACGAAAGATTAATAAAACAAAAAGTTGGTATTTGAAAAAAAAAAAAAAAACATTGACACACCTTTAGCTAGACTAATGAAAAGCAGAAAAGAAAGAGTTCTAATAAGCTCCATCAGGAATAAGAAAGGAGAAATTACAGCTGACGACACGGAGATACAAGATATAATTTATGAATACTACAAAAACTTTCTGCACACAAACTGGAAAATGTGAAGGAAATGGACAAATTTTTATTTATTTATCTATTTATTTATTTATTTTAGCATATTATGGGGGTACAAGTGTTAAGATTAATTATATTTCCCATGCCCCCTCCCCCCTCGAGTAAGAGCTTCAAGCATGTCCATCCCCCAAACGTTGCACATCTTACTCATTGTGGTTGTATATACCCATCTCCTCCTCCCCCTTCCCACCCTCTCAACACCCGATAAATGTTACTCCTATATGTCCACTTAGGTGTTGATCTGTTAATATCAATTTGCTGGTAAGTACATGTGGTGCTGGTTTTTCCATTCTTGAGATACTTCAATTAGTAGAATGGGTTCCAGCTTTATCCAGGAATATACGAGAGGTGCTATATCACCATTGTTTCTTTTTTTTTTTATTTCAGCTTATTATGGGGGTACAGATTTTACGGTTTCAATCACCATTGATTCTTAAAGCTGAGTAGTATTCCATGGTATACATACACCACATTTTATTAATCTACTCATGAATTGATGGGCACTGGGGTTGTTTCCATAGCTTTGCAATTGTGAATTGTGCCGCTATAAACATTCAAGTGCATGTGTCTTTTTCATAAAGTGACTTTTGATCTTTTGGGTAGATACTCAGTAGTGGAATTGCTGGATCAAATGATAGATCTACTCATATCTCTTTGAGGTATCTCCATATTGCTTTCCACAGAGGTTGAACTTTTTTGCAGTCCCTCCAACAGTGTAGGAGTGTTACTCTCTTTCCACATCCACATCAGCATTTGTTGTTTGGGGACTTTTTGATAAAGGCCATTTTCACTGGAGTTAAGTGTTATCTCATTGTGGTTTTGATTTGCATTTCCCTGATGATTAGAGATGTTGAACATTTTTTCATATGTTTGTTGGCCATTATTCTGTCTTCTTCTGAGAAGTTTCTGTTCATGTCCTTTGCCCATTTTTCAAGCTACACATCTGATAAAGGGCTGATAACTAGAATCTATTTAGAACTCAGGAAAATCAGCAAGAAAATGGACACATTTTTAGAAATACACAGCCTCCCTAGGCTCAACCAGGAAGAAATAGAATTCCTGAACAGACCAATATCAAGTACTGATATTGAAACAGCAATAAAAAAACCTTCCCAAAAAGAAACGTCCCAGACCATATGCTTTCACACCCGAATTTTACCAGGCCTACAAAAACTGGTGCCTATCCTGCAGAAATTATTCCACAACATTGAGAAGGAAGGAATCCTCCCCAACACATTGTATGATGCCAAAATAACCCTGATTCCAAAACCAGGAAAGGAAGCAACAGAAAAAGAAAACCACAGACCAATATCCCTTATGAATATAGATGCAAAAATTCTTAACAAAATTTCATCAAACTGAATTTAGGTGCTTATTCAAAAAAATAATCCATCACTAACAAGTAGGCTTCATGCCAGAGGGCACGGATGGTTCACCATATTCAAATCCATAAATGTAATTCTCCAAATAAATAAAAGCAGAAACAAAGACCGTATGATCCTCTCAATAGATGCAGAAAAATATTTGACAAAATTCAACACTCTTTTATTATAAGAACATTTAACAAAATAGGCATCGGCGATCTTACCTAAAAAAGATACAAGGCATATATGACAAATCCACAGCTAACATCATTCTGAATGGGGAAAAATTGAAAGCATTCTCACTTAGAAATAGACCCAGACAAGTGTGCCCACTATCTCCACTTCTATTCAACAGTGCTGGAAGTCCTTGCTATAGCAATTAGACAAGAGAGGGTAATTAAGGGCATCTAAATGGGGACAGAAGAGATGAAACTCTCACTCTTTGCTGATGATATGATATTATATCTAAAATATCACAAGGATTTGATGAAGAAATTCCTGGATTTGATAAACAAATTCAGTAGTATCTCAGAATACATTGTCAATACACACAAATCAGAGGCATTCATATATGCCTATAACAGTCAAACTGAGAGCCAATTCAAAGACTCAATTCCCTTCATAATAACAACAAAGAAAATAAAGTTCCTAGGAATATATTTAACTAAAGAGGTAAAAGACCTCTACATGGAGAACCATGAAACACTGAGGAAGGACATAGCAGAGGATGTAAACAGGTGGAAAACCATACCATGTTTGTGGGTTGGCAGAATCAACATTGTTAAAATGTCTATACTACCCAAAATGATCTACAGAGTCAATGCAACCTCTATTAAAACACCGACATCATTTTTTACAGATATAGAAAAAATAATTATACGCTTCATATGGAACCAGAGAAGACCCCATAAAGGACAAGCAATCCTAGGCAAAAAGAACAAAATGGAAGGCATCAATTTACTAGACTTCAAGCTATACTGCGAGGCTATAGTAACTTAAATAACATGGTATTGGCAAAAGAATAGGGACATAGACCTATGGGACAGAACTGAGAATCCAGATATAAAACCATCCTCATACAGTCATCTAATCTTTGACAAAGCAGACAAAAACACACACTGGGGAAAAGAATCCTTATTCAATAAATGGTACTTGGAAAACCAGATCCCACATGTAGAAGACTGAAACAGGATCCACACCTTTTACCTCACAGAGAAGTAAACTCACAATGGATAACAGACTTAAATCTAAAACATGAACCTATAAGAATTCTAGAGGAAAACATTAGAAATATTCTTCTAGACATTGGCATAGGCAAAGAATTTATGAAGAAGACCACAAAAGCAATCACAGCAACAACAAAAATAAACAAATGGGAGCTGATGAAATTAAAAAGCTTCTGCAAAGCTAAAGATTCTATCACGAAAGCAAACAGACAATTACAGGCTGGAAGAAAATATTCACATGCTACACATCTGACAAAGGGCTGACACCTATTATCTATTTAGAACTCAGGATAATCGCCAAGAAAAGAATCAAACGGCCATATCAAAAAGTGGAAAAAGGACATGAACAGAAATTTTTCAAAAGAAAACAGAATAATTGCCAACAAACATATGAAAAAATGTTCAACATCTCTAATCATCAGAGAAATGCTAATCAAAACCACAATTAGATGTCACTTATCTCCAGTGAGAATGGCCTTTTATAAAAAAAATCCCCAAACAATAAATGTTGGCATGGAAGTGGAGAAATAGGAACACTCCCACACTGCTGGTGGGCCTGCAAACTAGTTCAATCTCTGTGGAAAGCGATATGGAGATAACTGAAAGAGATATAAGTAGATCTACCATTTGATCCAGCAATCCAATTACTGGGCATCTACCAAAAAGAATAAAAGACATCCTATAAAAAGACATCTTAACTTGAATGTTAATAGCAGCACAATTCACCATTGCAAAGATGTGGAAACAAACCAGTGTCCATCAATACATAAGTGGATTAATAAAATGTGGTGTATATATATACCATGAAGTACTATTCAGCTATAAGAAACAATGGTGATGTAGCACCTCTTGTATTATCCTGGATAAAGCTGGAAAGTATTCTACTAAGTAAAGTATCCCAAGAGTGGAAAAATAAACACCACGTGTACTCACCATCAAATTGGTTTCACTTATCAACACCTAAGTGCACATATGGGAAAAACATCCATTGCCATCGGGCATATGGGAGGGCGGAGTGGGGCATGGGTATATACATACATAATGAGTGTGATGTGCACTGTTTAGGGGATGAACACACTGGAAGCTCTGACTCAGTGGAGGGGCAAGTGTAATATACATAAAGTAAACATTTGTACCCCCATTATATGCTAAAATAAAAAGAAAAAAGAAACCAATTTTCCACTATGCTTTGTATTTCCTTACATAAATTTTTTATTCCCATAAGTTCTATTTGATTTTTTAATTTTATTATGTCGGCCTCTTTAGTGAACTTTTCATTCATTTCCTGAATTGTTTTCGTGGTTTCTTTGAATTGGTTCTCAATTTTCTCTCAGATTTCATTAATCTTCTTTAAAATCCATATTTGGAATTCTTTATCTGTCATTTTGGTATTTTCCTTTTGGTTGGTATACATTAAGCAAAAGTGTGTATTGCCGTTTTGGGGGGTCCTTTTGATATTTTACACTTCAGGAGTTCTTTGCTGATTTTTTCAATCTGGGGCAGCTGCCAATTCTTATATTTGGATTTTCTTTTGTCTAGTTTGGGCTTCTTTCCCCCCCTCACTCATAAGGGTGTGTCTGTAGCATATTGTGGATATGTACCTTCTCCTCTCTCCCCAGCTCCCTGGTCTCCCTCTGGCATCTGCCAGTAGGTAGAAGCTCAAACTAACAGAGCTGTCCCCAAACGATGCTCAAGGTTGGGAGCTTCCCTGTCCAGGATCCCCCCTTGACTGAGAGCATGGCTTTCCTGTGAGGGGAATGGTGCTCCACAAGTGCGCTGTGGCTGGGACACTTATTGCCCTCTCTTTTCAGTTCTGCACACAAGGATTCACTTGCCTCCCAAGCTTAGTTCACAGATTTCCCTTCCATGCCCATTTGAAACACAATTGAGTTCTGTGGATATGGGTGTGGCCTGTGGGCCTATCCACAGGTAACTAAACCTCAATCCCTGACCATGCCATGGAGAAGAGTCCTCTTACCAATTTGTCCATGGTGTTCCCAAACAGGTTTGATGTCCTTCCACTTCAGGATGTTCCCTGTTCTGATGCAGCAGCCAGGCAAGCAGCACTGGAAGTGGTTAGGGAGCAGGGAGCTCACAGTATCAACACCCCTTAATCCTCTGCAGGACTTTAAGAGGAAAGTTTTAAGCTCTTCTCTCAGTGGAAGCCTGAACAGAGGGCAAGCAGCAGCTTGTGAGAGCCCAGCTAAAGTGTCTGTCTTGGAAGCCATGGGTGGGGGAGGAGAATGGGAGGAAAATGATCTAAATTAAGGACAGCTATTAGTCTACTCATCTCTTTCGCTCTCTCCAGAAGGCAGAACACCCCAAATGTCCAGACTCTGGGGTCATGCAGATCTCCTGGGACCCATGGGCACCTTGTGGTTCCCACAGTCTGGACTAGAGTCGGGAAATGTTTGTGTGGGTATGAGCAAGGTGAAAACCAAGGAGTTGAAGTCCCATAGGGAGCACAAAGACACACAATAGGTGGAGAAGGAATGTGATGCCTGCCATTTGAGCTCAGGTCTATAGCGACAGGAAGTGCCATAAGGCGGCTGGAAGCCTGAAGCTTTCTTCTCAAGGACCTCTGAATTCACTAGTGGCAGCAGCCTTTGCGCTCATGAGGGTAGAAAGCCTCTCTAGCAGCTCAGGAGCCTGCTGACTGCCAGAAATGTGAGAGAGACAGAAACAAACCACTCTACCTATCCTTTTCACTTGACCTCCAAACTTGGGCATTGACCTCTGCTGAAACCTGCTCCTTCTCGTTCTGCTCTACCGTTTCTTCCTGTTGAATCTCTTGTATGTTATGTTACTTTTCCCTCAGAATTACACCTGATCTGTGATTGTTTGTTTGTTTCTTTTATTTTTCATCTAAAACTTTTCCTTCTTTCTGAGACAATCTGGCATCTGGTGTCTCTGGTCAACCATCTTCAAAATTCTCTCAGTCACTTTTCTGTTCTAACATAATGTAATGCTTCATATATTCTTTTACTCATTGTTCTTTCTATTATGTACCAAACACTGGAATGCTGCATCAAATATTTTAACTCTGGCTATTATTAAATTTCCTGTTCCTTTTCTTGCCATTATTCCTCAAGAGTTTCAGGCACAAATGTATGTCCAAGTGCCTTGGCCCCTTAATCTCTATGTTTTATCTATGTTTCATTTCAGTTAATGATAATATAATCATAGTTATACTTTGGACATTATTTTCACTTTAAAAATTATACTCAGAAATTATATTATCTGGCCATAGCTTTCTTAAATGTCAGAGTTCCTTAGTGATACTAAACATTCATTTTTCCTCAAAGTCTACAGATTTTTGCCTTTTTTATTAATCTCAAACTTTATAAACCCACTTCTGATCTTATCTGCTCCTCTACTTAGATCAGAATGGATCAGCCTTGGCTTGAAGAAAGGAACAATTTGTCAAGGCATGATGAATGTTTAACTAAAAAATAAAGTGAGCTCTTCTCACTAGAGTTTCTGTGAATTTAGGGGAGTAAACATTTATTTTCACAAACAGAGTCAGTTATTGTATACTAGAGCTTTGCTGGGCAGAGGTTGAGTCTCGTATCTGCAGTATAAAAGCAAGTATTACTACATGTAGAACAGTTGTCTCATGTAAACCATTATCACTCTCCCTAGCTTCCTCAGCATCTGTTCTCCTCTTTAAATGCCTCAGCCCTTCTGTGACAATCATCTATACATTTTACTGTTTCTCTGATTTTGTTAACAATTTTTTCCTGATTTT
>VSMD01031676.1:0-41504 GCA_008750895.1 Mirza zaza | reverse complement strand
AAAGTAAACAGACAACCTACAGAATGGGAGAAAATTTTTGCATCCTACGCATCTGATAAGGGGCTGATAACTAGAATATACTTAGAACTCACGAAAATCAGCAAAAAAAAAAATCAAATAACCCTATTAAAAAGTGGGCAAAGGACTTGAACAGAAACTTTTCTAAAGAAGACAGAAGAATGGCCAACAAACATATGAAAAAATGCTCAACATCTCTAATCATCAGGGAAATGCAAATCAAAACCACAATGAGATATCACTTAACTCCAGTGAGAATGGCCTTTATCAAAAAGTCTCCAAATAACAAATGCTGGCGTGGACGTGGAGAGAGAGGAACCCTCCTATACTGCTGGTGGGACTGCAAACTAGTTCAACCTCTGTGGAAAGCAATATGGAGATACCTTAAAGAGATACAAGTGAATCTACCATTTGATCCAGCAATCCCATTACTGGGCATCTACCCAAAAGATCCAATGACACTCTACAAGAAAGACACCTGTACTCGAATGTTTATAGCAGCACAATTCATAATTGCAAGGCTGTGGAAACAGCCCAAGTGCCCATTAATCCAAGAATGAATTAATAAAATGTGGTATATGTATACCATGGAGTACTATTCAGCTCTAAGAAACAACAATAATATAGCACATCTTATATTTTCCTGGTTAGAGCTGGAACCCATACTACTAAGTGAAGTATCCCAAGGATGGAAAACCAAGCACCACATATACTCACCAGCAAACTGGTATTAACTGAGCAGCACCTAAGTGGACACATAGGTACTACAGTAATAGGGTATTGGGCAGGGGGGGAGGGGGGCGGGTATATACATACATAATGAGTGAGATGTGCACCATCTGGGGGATGGTCATGCTGGAAACTCAGACTGGGGGGGGAAGGAGGGGGAAAGGGCATTTATTGAAACCTTAAAATCTGTACCCCCTTAACATGCCGAAATAAAAAAAGAAAAATAAAAAAAAAAATGTAAAAAGTAAATATTTACTATTTATAAGCTACCCAATTTGTGATATTTTTGTTATAACAGCTAAAATGGACTAAGACAAGTATCCAGTCTCAATGAGCACAATATAACCCCTTGTTAGGGTAAAAATTAGTTATTAAGAGATAAAAAAAAATCTAACTCTATATATAAAGCACAGATGCACACATAGTACATAAACAGCATCGGTGTTATTAAACTTTCATAGGAGAGGCCAATTAGGAAAAAAGTAAAATGGTCCCTTGGGAGTTGGGAGGAAGGGAGGCAAATAATGAAAATTTTCAATAATAAGGAACAAAGGTCAGCAGAAAACTAAGCAGCAGACCAAAAAGAGCTATGTACTTCACCTTTTCCATTCCTTTCATTTGGAGTTCCAAAATTAAATTTATCAAATACTATTAAAAAACTAAACATTGACTTCAAATAAATATTCAACGTTTTCTTAATATAGAAGCATTATAAAGTAAAAGGACAACAACAGCAAATGTAAATGAGGCTTGTGCAAATTTTAGGCAACACTACATTAACTTGGTAATAACTTATACATGAAAATACTCACTTGACGGTGGTGGAAATTCAGGATGACAGTCACAATCATCTACCTTCGAATCTTCATCTACCACCTACCCATGAAAATAAAATTAGTGAGACTTTCACACACACACACAAACACACACAGAAATACAGCCATGAAGAATTCAATAGCTATGTAACAGAATAGAATTCAGAGTAGAACAGAATTCACCCAAGCACTTAAAATACTCAGCTAGTTATTAAGCCTAAACGTATAAACAAGCAAACAAAATGACAATTAATGATAAGAGATCATGATGTGATTATGACAAATTCTTGAATGACAATTCTATTTCTGATGCCTGGTATTATGCCTGACATGGCAGTTGTTCAATAATGTCTGTATTGAATTAACACTATCACATCTTTCCCTATAGTCCTCTCCCAAACTGAATACAGCCTCTTGGAGATTTTTTTTTTTTTAGAGAGAGAATAATGAAAAGATTATTCTACAGTACATTAAAAGCACTATAAAGCTACTATAAATTTAGACATCATCAAATTTATATACAAGTATCTGTAAATTGTTCAGTGAAAACAAAAAGGCAGATACAGGCCAGATAAACTCTGTCAAGTCAGGACTCAAGCACCAATAGGAGTAAGCAACCTTGACAGAGTAGGGAAAACAAAATAAGGAAAAAAACATGCAGGTGCAATATCAACCACAGACACAGACAGGTGCTGCAGGCCTCAGCAGTGTCCAGACCAATCAGACTTTGATGTCACCAGGACACCCTCATTAGTCTCTTTCCACCCCCCACACACAGACTCCTGATAGTGTGGGCAGCTCCAGGACCACACATAAACAAATCTGCAAAGACCACAATTACAGATGGCACAGGAGACTCACCCCAATCCTGGATGGAATGTTGGGCAGATAAAAACAGGCACTTCAAATAGTAACTTAGTATGTGATGGAGATGGTATTTCAAATCAGTGGGTGTTATGGACTGTTTGTGTCTTTCTAAAATGCACATGTGAAAACCCTGACCCCCATTTAGAGACAGGAACTTTAAAGAGGTATTTAGGGTCAAATGAGGTTATGGCACAAGGCCCTAATCCTACAGGACTATTGTCCTTACAAGAGAGACACCAGATCCTATCACATCATCATTCACACTGGTACTCCAGAGATCTTCCCTGCCATTATCAGGCCCCACACCTGAAGGCTGAACTATGCATTCATGGGACATGGCCACAAAGATCAATGCCTTACTGCAGAAAAACCATCATTTCCATGTCTCTTGTTCTTTAAGGGATCTTTCACAGACATGCCATAGAATCCTCCCAGTATGTCACTGGGCAGAGCTAGGGCACATGCTCAGCCCCACAGGATCACTAAAAAAAAAGATCAGTCTTAGCTAATCATAAAGCTCAACCAAGATAAATCCATAAATCTGTGTAAAAGTGGGTAAGAAAACCAAATCAGGACTTTGTCAAAATATTGAAGGTGGCTCTTGTGTAGCAAAATATCAGTCTCTTACTGGCTACTACCAAGTTATTACAGAGTCATTTTGTAAATTATGACAATAGCCACCATCATCATAGCAACTGGCTGTATGCTATCTACCAGGTGCTAAATAATATTCAATACATTTACATTCATATAGTTTCTCACCTATATGAGTTCTGTCAGATATATAGGAGACTGCCTCATGGCAAAAAGCTTTTTCACATTCATTACACTTAGGGGGTTTCTCTCACCTGAGTAACCCGATGCATGCTTAGGGTTGACTTCTGGCAAAATGTTTTTCCTCATTCATTACATTCATAGGGTCTTTCCCCAGTGTGAGTCCTCTGATGTGTACTCAGGACTGCCTTCTGGTAGAAGGTTTTCCCACATTGCTCACATGCACGGAGTTTCTCCCATGTGCATACACTGATGCAACCTGAGGTGTCCCTTCTGGTGAAAGCCTTTCCCACATCCATCACGTACATAGGGTTTTTCTCCTGTGTAAGTCCTCTGATGTGCAGTGAGGGTTGACTTTTGGTAAAAAGACTGCCTACATTCTTTACATCTATAGGGTTTCTCACCTGTGTGAGTTCTCTGTTGTATAGTGAGGGTTGACTTTTGGTAGAAAGATGGCCTACATTCTTTCCATCTGTAGGGTTCTCACCTGTATGAGTTCTCTGATGTACAGTGAGGGTTGACTTTTGGTAGAAAGTCTGCCTACATTCTTTATATCCATAGGGTTGCTCACCTGTGTGAGTCCTCTTATGTACAGTGAGGGCTGATTTCTGGTAGAAAGATTTTATTCATTCTTTACATTCATATGACTTCTCACCTATGGGAATTCTTTGATGTACAGTGAGGGCTGACTTATGGAAGAGTGTTAATCCACATTTGCTACATTCACAGGGCCTTTCCCCTGTGTGAGTATCCTCATGCACCCTGCGTGCTGAGCTCTGGAAAAGGTTTTTTCCCCTGTGTGGATTCTCTGATGAGCTGTCAGGGCTGGCTTCTCACAGAAGCATTTCTCATATATGCCACATGCATACGGCTTCTCCCCTGTCTGTATTCTCTGATGTTTTATAACACATGATTTCTTTAATGAAGGTTTTCCCACATTCACTACATATATAGGGTTTCTTTCCTGTGTATCTTCTAATGTTCAGTGAGTATACACTTTTTAGAGAATGTTTTCCCACATACATTACATTTAGAAGTTCTCTATCCTACCCAAGTTCTCTTGGGCAAGGAAAACTGATTTATCACAGGCTTTCTGACATTCATAATATTTACAGAAGGTTCCTCCTATGTGAAGCCTCTTATATGTCAATAATACTGCCTCCTGGTTAAAAGCTTTTTGCTGTCCATTACATTTAAAATGCTGTTGCCCAGTTAAGATCTTGTGATCCTCATTAAGATGCTCATGACTGCTGAGGGATGTTCCAGTTATATCACGGGCATCAGGTCTCATTCCAGCATACATCTCAGCAGGATCACCAGCGAGAAATCCATACCGACATGTATTAAACTCTTCGGGCCTCATTCCTGAATAATTTCCAGTATTAATAATCGGTTTTGGTATATGGTTTGAACTTAAATTGCATGTTTTTCCTGATTCCACCCCCTCCTTATATAATGTGTTGCCATTGGTGATTTCACCTTGCCACAAAGGTCTACTGTGACTCTCTTGACTCCTCTCAATTAGGTCATCAACTATCTAGACATCTGGGAGATTCACTCTGGGGGGATCTTTTATGACCCAAGGCTCTGCTTCTTGCTCCAGCTTGAAGATCACCTCAGGTTTGGGAATACAGTGCCCCGCAGATACCAGGCTGGTGTAGGTCTCCAGCACGCATCCCTGTATAAGGGACCTCTTAGCATGAGCCAGGTCCTGCCACTCCTCCCAGATGAAGTCCACTGCTACATCTTCAAATGACACCAACCCCTTCAGGAAGCAGAACCCAACCCCCAACCAGGGAAACAGCAGTGGGAGAACACAGGAGTCTGGCGATTTTCAATGTTATCAAAAAAAAGGACTGCACAGTGAGTTGGAAAAGTTCTCTTCAATGCCTACCACCCACCCAATGCCAAAATACCATTCCCTTTTTCTTTCCTCAAACCCTGAAAAGACAAATGAGGACTTGGTAAAAGCTGCTGAGCTTTGTGTAAACTACAGCTCAGAAAAAATAAACTCAGATACAGTTCTTCTGGGACACCTGATCACAGAGCCAGGCTACAGCCTTAGCTGTACTCTGGAGAAAACATCAGACTGAGACTTCTGCTCAGCACAGTCATGAATCAAGGGCCAGGACCCCTGCTATTAAGGGCATCAAAGGCTGCAGAAACACCTTAGGCAGAGGTGGGTAACAGGGTGCCTCCAAGGCCCCAGCACAGCGCAAGTTGGGTAGGTGGACTCATGCACTGTCATGTGGGCAAGTAGACTGCAAAAATGAAAAGGGAGATCAAGAAAAATCCAAACTATTTTGAGTGGTGGGAGTGACTTGCCCACCAGACCCCACTGTCGCACATTCCCAAGTGACTGGTTGGGAGACATGTAAAGGGAAGACATACAAAGAGGACTAAGAGGCAAAATGATAAATAGAAAAAATATTTTGAAAACACATAAATGTGATTTCAAAAGAAAATCTGTGACTTTGAAATAGTCTACTTATGTACTTGTATGAGACAGCCAGATTATTTATTAAAAAGAGAATCATTCTTTTGATATCAATAGGCAAAAAGGGGTTCATATTACCAAAATATTTGGTTTCCGTTGTGACCAAAATATTGCGAAAATATGAGACTTTTTTTAGTTCCCAGATACCATTAAGAACAGACTATATCTATACTTGAAATAATTTTAGTTTTTAATGGAGCTTACCTTTATATTCTGATTACTGCCGTTTGCCATAGCGTGGTGAGTTTTTCTGAAATCTCTTTCCTTCTCCACAAAGTTAAGTGAAGTACTAAACCTAGGTGCTGACAAACTCCTAGATGTGGAGGCCCTAAGGAAGGGGATAAAAGAAATGATAATTTTATTCCATTAATCATTAAGGATTTTTAAACAGTTATCCTTCAAACAGGTTGCAGCAATCATAATCTTTTCCTTGAAAGCAAGGAATAATTGTTTTAAAAAGATTTTCTACCTCTAAGATAGGGTGTTCTATACATAAACATTATTTTAAATTTGGTATTAAACTCAAAATAAATTAAGAACAGTTAAAAAAAAGTATTATGGGTTCTAACATTAAAATAACTAAGCCTTCTTGTTTTAAATTTAAATATCCTAATTTAGGTTAAATTCAGATATTTAAATCATATTTAAATTAATGCCTGCACAGCCAATTTCTGTACACTATATATAGATATATATGTCTGTATGTTCAGCACTCTACAGAATTAGTAGCTTCAATATCGTTGGCAACTAAACAAATATGTGAAAAAAATTGTAATCTATTTTAATTGCCAAATAAGCAAAGGTAGAATACTAGCTACTTTTGGTTTTTTTGAGACAGTCTCATTCTCTCACCCTGGGTAGAGTGCAGTGGCATCATCACGGCTCACTGCAACCTCAAACTCCTGGGCTCAAGCGATCCTCTTGCCTCAGGCTCCCAAGTAGTTGGGACTACAGGTGCACACCATGATGATCAGCTAATTTTTGTATTTTTCATAAAGACAGGGTCTTGCTCTTGCTCAGGCTGGCCTTAAACTCCTGATCTCAGGCAATCCTACCACCTCGGCCTTCCAGAGTGCCAGAATTACAGGTGTGAGCCACCATGCCTATCCTACTATTTATTTTCTTGTGAGCATACTTAAGTCTATCTTTTGCCCATTTTTAACAGGAAGTATCTTAGCCTTTGAAAGACATCGGAAGGCTGGAAGTAGATGTTTCCAGGACAGAGGTGAAGGGCACAAGACACAGGCTATGTCCCAGCTCTCTGCTGCCAGGACCCTTGTGGCCGAACTGGTCCCATTCAAGCACAGTAATGTTCAATTAACACATCAGCCCTCTTTTCCCATAGACTTTGGCTACTGATCTCCAGTATGTACATATCCAGAAGGTTCAGTAAAACAGTCAGCAACATAAATCTGACAACTTACAGGTAACCTGATCTTAAACATGAACTACCTCTCTTTCTTCCATCCCCAACTTTACTGTGGTTGTTATTAGCTTAAAGCATCAAATACAAGTGATTTTTAATTCATGGGGCAAAGCTATTCCAAGAAGCAGCTACTGACCTGCTATTAACTCACCTACTTTCATAAAACGCTTTAATTGGATTCTTATATGGTGTTCGACCTATAAAAGTCAATCACACACACAGAGTGATCAATGGTTGGCAACAAAGACTTCAAAAGATTTTCAAATTTCCTTTAAGCTGACTTTAAGAACATCAAATTTAGAACACTAAAAAGTAAACCTAAGCACTTTTATATTTCTAGATGTCTTTAGTTTAGGATGGTGTCAACAAGAAGTTACATAAACCTTGTCAGACATTCTATTACATATCATCACTGACAAGATGACAGCAATACATAAATTTCAATCAGAGATGGTACCTGTCTTCAAGGAGCTCACAATTTTATAATCATGTTATGCTGGATGACAACATCCACCAGGGCAATAGAATTGTTCAGCTCAGCTCCATAATACACTAATACCCAAAGAAGAAAAAACAGGAAAGATCTATACACTAAAAATGTAAAGTAAGGGAATATCAAGCATTGGAAAAAGCAAAATGACTTAAAAGAGAAAAAAACAACAGCAGAATGAAAATCTACAACTCCTCACTTGCCCAGTCAATTTCTGCTAAATATATAAAATAAATGTATACATGTTCAGCACACTATAGAATTAGCCAGAAACTTGGTGCAAAACATTAAGCAACTCTACTAAAGGGCCTTTTCTTCAGGAAATAACTTTAATAATGAAGGAAAAAATTTTTAAACAATTTTGTTTTAAAAAGCTTTTATTTTATTCAAAATTTCTGGAAAAGGTATTTTTCTACAGAAGAATAAATAATAACAATTTGATTGCTGTCTGTTTCAAATAAAAAATATAAATCATTTAAAATTACCTAATGGAATATAACATTGATATAACTCTACACAGATAGAAATGGAAAACTTAACTGACATGACCAACAAAACAAAATAAGGGCAAATTATCTGAGAATTGATTTATGATCCTCCATTATCCAAGAAACCCACCTTCCAAAGTTTTAAAGGGAATTTGACTATAACCAAAGAATTTTAGGTGAAATACCTTGTAAGTCTTCTATTTGTTTTTGTAACTTTACATGCTGCTGAATTAGATCCTTGATTCCCTCAGGGTCATTTTTACAGAGTTTTTGAGCTTTTATGTTTGCTTGCAGGGCCCAGTCATATTCCCCCAGCATAGAAAGAGCATCACAATAACGATAATGGCCCTGTTCCAAAAAGATAAATTTATTTTTTTCTCAAAAATATGTTTAAGTTAAAGAAAACAGATAAGGAAAAATGTTTTGCTTGAGAACTGATTCATTGCTTAAAATATAAGATTAGGCCGCTAATAGTGAAAAATAAAAATGTTAATACCTCAGGAAATAAAATGACCTAATGAGCTAAGTGAAAAGTTATAAATAAATAATTTTTAATAATTAAGGATCAATATTTTTGCTTATAAGATTTTGTACCCCAGGAAAGAATCCAACTTTTGTTATGTTTTACTAATACAGAATGAAACATAGTATTATGTACCAGATAAAGTATAAAAGTCATTCATTGTTAAGTAATTTTTCCAAAAATTTTAAGGCAATAATGTCTCCAGGTCATTACATTCCCTACATTTTGGAAAAAGAAAAAGATTTTGAGAGCTGGAAGGAACAATCAGCTTGTATGGTAGTTTTCCAACATCTCTGGAGAGCACAGGCACAGATGAAGGACACAGTCAGGCTAGATCTTCCATCCATCTCTCTCCCTTTCAATCAGCTTTTAATTATTTTAACTCCAGGTATACTTTCTGGCTCTAAGAAAAAGTCCAAAACTACTAATTTACTTTCAATTCCAATGATAAGGGTTTTTTGTTTGTTTTTTGCTATAGAACAAAAAAATCACTACTAGCTTCATTTACACAATTTAGAAATCATCTACATCAAACATCAACTTTTTAATCTAAAAAGCTAATAGTACCAAACCCTAGGATTAAGTCAACTATCGCCCCCCCTTCTAGCTACTCACAAACCAAACTTCCATTTTAAGCATAGTACCACTGGAGAGGTGATTTATAAGAGAAAAAGGCTAGAAACTGGCCTAATGTCACACTTATTTAAAGGCAAACCAAAGAACATGATTTTATGACACCTGGTCCAGAACTCTTTCCTGTTTACTATACATTTTATAAAGAACACTCTGATTCGATAAGAATCTAGGGGAAAATATAAAATCAAATATAAGTGACTCTTTTATGAAAGATCAGCTTTTCACTAAAAGAAACCAAAAGCAATCATGTGGGCATGTGTTTATCCAGGTTCAATGCATAAACAAACCTGCTCGAGTATACCATTTGAAAGGTCCTAATAAGCCCTTCAAAATTAAAGGTCTATGTGGACCTATGAGTTCTGGAGTCTTTTTAGACAGACTAGGCTTAAATCAAAGCTCCCAATTCAGACTGCATTTTGTTAAATTCCACTTTCCTTTAAAGGGTTAAAGGCTGTGTTTCCCGACACTTAGGTATAAGATAAAGGGAACACTCAGATATGCTACAAGATCAAATCCTGTGTCCTACGCATTTGTCAACTTCAAAGTTTAGGAAACTGCAAAAATAAAAAACACAGCTAGCATGGGAAATAATGACAGGTCAAAACCCAAACCTGCTGAATTTGTAGAGAATACTTTATTTCTTTCTCTTTTCCCCCCACTATCCTCACTTTTAATAAATCCTTTTCCCTAAATCATATGAAACCCAGTATAACTTCTGTTGGTTGAAAAAGGAGTTGTTTCAATGAAGCTTAAATTAAAGGTATTTCAGAGAGTTTCTTAAACCCAATTACGAAGGTTTGCTCTTCTTTGACACCATCTCAATCTCTATCGCATATATGGACATTCCCTGCTGCTCATCTGCCTGGCATCCTCTCATCTTGGGAATCATCATGTCTCTACTCCTCACAGTAACAGCAGGACTGGACGTTCTAGTGCTCCCTTCACAATAATGGATGGGAGGGAGGGAGAGTGGCTGTGGCCCAGGAGACTGGCCAATCAAAATGCACCATTTCCCAGGTCATAGCAATGGATCCACAGGTGGGCACATGATTCAATCAGAATCAGTCTGAGGCATCCCTTAGGTTCACTTATGGATAATAAGAGAGGTTCTCTTTTTGCTGGAATTAACAGCTATTGAGATATCAGTTTGGGGCTCCCACTACATGGTAAGTCTTTTTAAAAAGGAAGCCAAGAAAGCCTATGCTCTAACTTCCACTTCTGACCAAGATGGAGTAACAGAGACTGGATTTACCCTCCTACCTAAAACAAACAAAAAACAAAAGAGATGAAACTACGGCTTGCAAGCCACTGGATTATCAGGAAACAAAATGTGATCCCTAAGAGATGGGAAACACATAAAATAAGCCCTATGACTGCTCCAGCTTACTGAGTTTCTAAGTTATAGCTCAGGAGGAAGGAACCTAGGCAGAGACTGGCAATCTCTCTCAGTTAAGGAGAGAGAGCTGGGAGTTCAGGGGACCAAGGCAGCTCGAGTTCACAGGGCAGAAGACCAAAAAGGAGAGAGCTGCACAGACAGAGAATTCCAGAGAACTACAGTGGGTCCCCCTTGAGTTTTCAGCTGAGTGCTGATCAGCACAGGCATGTGGGGCAACTACCCATAGCCAAAGAAAGAACCACCTGAAAGACTAACAGGGAACAATAGCCAGAACTCACACAGAACCAGGAATAATTCCTGTTCCCACCAACCAGAGTAGAAAACATCATGATTCATGTGGCATTGAGTAGAGTACTCAGAAAAGTTTTGTCTCAGTAGTGGGGGAAAAATTAGCCCTAGACTAAAAGTCATTATGGTCCCACCTATCAAGCTGAAAACAAGACCCCAAAGAATTAAATTGTTTCCAAGTAACTGTACTGCACCCAAAACAAAGCTCAAAAATATTTGCAGAAAAATATATAGCACCAAAAAAGGTAACATTCACAATGTGTGGCATCCAGTCAAAAATTACCAAAGAAGGAAAATATAGCTTGTAATGAAGAGAAAAATCAATCAATTGAAAACAACTCATAAATGACACAGATGATAGAATTAGTACACAAGGACATTAAGACAGTTACTATAACTATATCCCATTATGTTCAAGAAGCTAAAGGACAGACTGAACATATTAAATAAAAACATGAAATATATAAAAGATCCAAATTTAACTTCTAGAGATAAAAACTATAGCATTTAAGATGAAAAATATATTGGATGGAAATAAAGGCAGATTAGATACTGCAGAAGAAAAGATGAGTGAACCTGAGGACACAGCAACAAAACCCACATAAAATGAAATGTACAGAGAGAAGTGAGGGAAAAAAAGACTAAACATGAAGCTGACAAACAGGAAAGCAAAGCTGAGAAACAGAGAGAACAATGTATACGGATGTGGATCCAGCCATGCCTGAAGCTAACCCCTAGACTTTTCAATTACATGAGCTAATAAATTCCCTTTTTGACCTACACTAAATCTGAGTTAGGTTTCTTTCATTCACAAACAAAAGAGTCCTAATATACCCTTCAAAATTAAAAGGTTCTTGAGGATATTTGAGGCTATTGGTTTGTATCCTGTATAACATACATCAAAAAGCATGCACACAGACATGTCCACAATTATCTGTTGACTCCACCATAAAAATTCTCATTCTTTAGGACAAATGACTCACTCTCTCTAAAGCCTAACAGTAAGTCTAGAGACAGACAACACTGTACCAGTCTTCTCTATTGGGAAAGAAGGGGGAAAAAGGCCCACCTTGAACAGAAATCTACAGAGTACCTTCCTCTACAGGTTTATATCTTAGAGGCATGACTCCCAGGACTCAGGCTCATAAATAATTCTAAAGTTGAACAATTCTTATAAAAGTAAAGAATACACCTTGCATGATTTACTTTTGCTTCTGAAGTTTAAACTATCTTCAATGAGCAGTCCTTTCTGGTAAAAGGAAAAATAACCTAGTAACACAGTTGCCACATTTTTTGAATACTTACTAGTGGTTGTGTTTTTATTGACACAAATATTTTTGTAATTATATAACACATCATAAAACATCCCAATAAAAAAAAGAGTAAATAATTTATTTTGTGTTTCAGAAAATAAGCCAAGAACAAACATTCTCCATAAAGTCTTCAAAATAATTCAGAAAGTCTTAGTATTTTTTTAAACTGATAATGATTAAATAACACAAGGTATCTTTGGAAAGCCAGGACCATGGTCTGGATTTCAGTATTTGGAATTCTATCCTTCATTCATTCTACAAATATGATAGAAGACTTGCCAAATGCCAGGTTCAGTAATCAGCAAAGATTTGTTTCAGGCAAAAGAATGACTCATTAAAAAAACAAAACAAAAACAAAAAAAACACAGCAACAAACTGATCACCCTCAAACAGAAGCACCATCCACTGTGAGAGTCTAAATCCACTTTTGTCTTTTATTTGCCATAACACCTCACCGAAGTCATTTTACCTCTCTGGGACTCAATTTTGTCAAGGGTAAAATGAGGCATTTAAAAAATGATTCCAAAATTTGGATGCAGAAGTCCACCTGGGGAATTTTACAATCTCCATACTCCTAAATACACTCCTAGGCAACCTGAATCACAATTTTGGGGGGAAAGGCAAAGAAATCTATCTTTTTAAAAGATCGCCAGGCTGTCTTTTTCCTTTTATACCCTTCTGTACTCTGTTTTTCTGTTTTATCACATGCTGTTTATAATATAAAGGAAAAGTTCATTTTTAAAAAACATTAAACAAAATAAAATTAACACCTACAATTAATCTAATGAAATCTATCTACAGAGCAGAAACCAAAGTAACAGATGAGATTAAATTCTCTAAGGCCTTAAGATTCTATGATTCTACTCACTTTAGTTTTAAGAACAAATTATATAAAACCAGGAATGAATTATGAAACGTACATCTTTCTGTGTCTTATTTCAAACTCTACTTTTTAAAAATTTTGAAGATTCAGGAAAATACAGAGACTAATAAAACACCCAGAATTAACTGTTAACATTTTGTTACATTTTTTTTGGATTCTTTTTTTGATAAAAGAAATAAAACTATACAGATATAGTTATAATCTCCTTTATACCTGTCTCCAATCTCCTCTTCCTCTCTCACTGCCCAAAAGCAACCACCACCATAAGTTTGGTGAGTATTCTGATCTATATCTACACCTATCAAAGGCCTATGTTATGCCTTTACTGATTTTTTCATTTAACACTGTTTTTTAAAATCTATAAGTGTTGATTAGCCACTTAATTCATTTCATCTGCAATCTAGTATTTGATTCATTCATTCACTAAGTCAACAAATATTTACTGTTGAGCCCTACTAAGTGTCAGGCAGCCTGTCTTCAAAAGTGAACCAAACAGACTAAAAAACCTTTCCTTTGTGAAGCTCACATTATACCGGGAAGATACAATAAACAATATAACTCAAATATTATATATTGTATGCTCAATAATAAGTGCTAAGAGGAAAAAAAGTAAAACAGGAAAAGAAGATAGGAAATGTCTAGGTGCGACATTTTAGTAATGTGGCCAGGGAAGATTTCACTGAGAACAGGACTTGTAATAAAGAATGAAAGGAAGTAAGGAAGCTGGTCAATGCTGTCGGGAAGAGCATTCTAGGGAAGAGCAAGTTCTAGTGTGAAGAGCAAGTACAAGGTAGAAGTGGGCCTGACATGTTTGCAGAACAGTGAGGATGTCAAGGGGCCAACATAAAGTGAACCAAGGAGAGAGCAGCAGGAGTGAAGTCAGAGAAATAATGGATGTTCAAGATCAGAAAGATCTAAGTAACAACGTTAAGCAAGTGAAAACACCACATTCATCTGCTGCTTTATCAATGGACAGGTACTTGCAATGCTATGCCATTAAAACAATGTTGCAACGACCAATCTTTACATCTCATCATTTGCACATACACAAGAAATTTTCTAGGGTGCACACACTTAGAATCAAGTACTTATGGGGTATGTACATCATAGTGCTCTCCAAGTTGGTTTTAAATGATTCACACTCCCACCAATTTATTGAAGGTTCCTGTTACTACACACACTCACCAACACTGAGGACTACTGGTCTCGCTAATTCTTCCCCATCTGAAAGGCCCCAAACAATATCACATTGTGTTATTTACTCATGTATATGTGGGTCTGTGTGGAGACCCTCTATTCTGCTCCATTAGTTTCATTTTTCTATATCTGTACCAATCCCTTGAAACTTTAATTACCAGAAAGTAGACAGTTTCTTATTTCTATTGGTCATTCAGGATTACTCTTTTATGAAATGCCTATTTGTCTTATTGGCCCATTTTCTACTGGGTTTATTTTAGGAGTTCTTTGCATATTCTGGATATAAATCCTATCAGTTATATATGTGACAAATTATCTCCTCTCAAACTACTAATAAATTCATGGTGTCCTTTGACATACAATACTTTCTAAGTTTGATATAGTCAAATATATCAAGGTGATTGTTTTCATTGCTGATCTGTGTCTTCCAAGTTCTTAATTTCACTTTTCACACTCAGACACATCTACCTAGAATGTGCAAAAGGAACCTCTCAACCACTAAGGCACTCTCAAGACCTCTCAGGGTTGGCCTTGCTCCTCATGCACACACAGCGCTTCCCTGTGGCTGAATCCCTGTGCTGACTATGAAACTGAAGATTCCCCCTTCATATTCTTGAACTCTGCATAATTTCACATGGCATTTTTACAAACACAACCTGTAAACAGGTTTTTCACAAAGTTGTATGGCATTATTTGCTCAACGTGAAATAAAGAAACCTACCTTTGGCCAAGTGCTCTTCAGAATGGTGGCTCTCTTTCCATCACCAAGGGCATTTCTAAAAAGAAAAACAAGAAATAAAATATTTAAACATTTTCATTCTTTTATTGTAAAAGTATCACATATTCCCTTATGAACTGTCCCTGGCCATAATCATCAAAAAACATTTTTTTTAATTTTTGAAAATCCATAAAATGTACGTCCATTATAGGAAATTTGGAAAATACAGAAAAGTAAAACAAAGTGAAAAAGTCACCCAGAGTCACAATCACAACTACCCAGGAATAACTATATTTAATACTTCTAGAGTATTAAATAGTTCACATAACTTATCACTATCTTATCTATGAATAACTTATTATTTGTATGGGTTTTTGCACAATTTCTGCATGTCAGTAAGAATTCTGATCTCCAAAAATGTAACTCCCAGGTCTTTCACACAACACACCAGCTAAGCTCTATGGAACAGAGCACGGAAGCTGGGACATGAGACCTGGGTTAGGTCTAACTCAATCACTAATTCTCTTAGGGCCTTTAGGAAGTTATAACCTCTCTGGGCTCACTTTCTCGTCCATAAAGTAAAGATAATAAGTCTATTCCACCTGTTTTAAGGCAGACACTAAATTAGATACATTAGAAAATATACTTTTTACAATGTCAAGTACTAACAGATCCATACCCTAGTCTCTCAGTTTCCTGGCTCCTGTATCTTCAATGACCTCCTCCTCTACCCCAACTTAGCCACCTATCTACCACCACACCCCTGGGCAACTTAGCACTGCCCAAAACTGAACTCCAAAATCACTAATTCAGGTCCAACTCTTCCCCCATAATCCATCTTACTTGTTTAACTATTCTTACTGTCTCCTCAAGGTGCCCAACTCACTGATTTATCCACTTTCTCTTTTTTTTTTTTACTTTCCTATTTACCGAGCTTAAGCTTTGCTGGTTCACCATTTCATATTCTCATGAATACTAATTCATCACTCTTAAAAAGAGATTACAAGGAAGAATAAAAATACGTAACTTATGCTATCATATATCAATACCTACTAAAAGATACAGATATGTAAGAGTAGAGCCTGACCAATAGGATAAAACAGAGCAGGCGCCCTCAAACTACGGCCCTCGGGCCACATGCGGGTGTTTTTGCCCGTTTGTTTTTTTACTTCAAAATAAGATATGTGCAGTGTGCATAGGAATTTGTTCATAGTTTTTTTTAAACTATAGTCCGGCCCTCCAACGGTCTGAAGGACAGTGAACTGGCCCTCTGTTTAAAAAGTTTGAGGACCCCTGAAAGAGAGAAACCAGAAATGGACCCTTACACATAATCACCTCATTTATGACAAAAGTGATATCGCAGTGCATGGAGAAAATATACTCTTTTAATAAATGGTGCTGGATCGTTTGGACATTCGTATGAATCTGGAACCCTACCTTACAGTAAAAACAGAAACCAAGTCCAGATGGACTGCAGAGCTAAATATCACAGTTAAACAATCAAACTTGTAGAAGAAACAAAATTCTGGTAACTTTAGTGTAGGCAAAAATTATAAACAGAACCCAAACCACTTATTAATATATAAAGGAGAAAATTGATAAACTGTACTACACTAAAATTAGTAATTTGTTTGTAAAAAGAAAACATCAATAGTGAAAAAGAAAGCCATAGAGTCTGAGAAGATATTTGCAATACATACGTCTGACAAATGACTCATACTCAGAACACAAAACAAGCAAAAAACTCCTACAAATGAATAACACATTCAACTCAAGGGAAAAATAACAAAGAACTTAAATAGGCACTTCACAAAAGAGAATATCCAAATGGTCAATAACTATATCAAAAGATGCTCAACTGAAATATCCTTAATAAATTTATGGAAATGCAAATTAAAATCACAGTGCCATACCACCAAAATGTCTAAAGTGAAAGATGTAAAATAATAAGTGTTTGTGAGGGCATGGAACTAAAACTCCCAGAAACTCTCATCCACTTCTGGTAAGAGTGTAAAATGATACAACTAAAGTAATATTAAAATTCAATATAAGCACACCCTCTGTCCCAACAATTCCACTCCTTGATTACACACTCAACAGAAATGAATACATATGTTCACAACAACACTATCTGTAAAAGCCAAATACTGGAAACTACCCAAATGCCCCTCAACAACAGAATGGATAAAATGTGGTATATTCATGCAACAGATGAACACTTTACAACTGCATGCAATAATACAGATATCAAAAACAATGCTGAAAGCCAAGCATAAAAGAGCATGTAGCATATCATTCCATTTAAATTGCACAGAAAAACAGGCAACATTAACCTATGGAAGTCAGGACAGTAGTTACCCTGGGGGAGGAGGCAGGTAGTGACTGGAATGAGGAACTTCCATGGCACTGGGCTTGTGATCTGTGTGGTTATAGTTGTTTGATTTCAGAAAATTCAGCCTGTACACTTAAGATTTGTATACTTCTCAGCACATGTATTAAGATTGGGAAAAAAGATTACAAGACAAAGATGTCCTTCTGTTGGAGATATCTAAATTACAGTCCTGAAGACCAAGTTGCACACGGAGGCTGGAAAAACCTAGGTCTCTGACAATACTGTTGAGTCTCTAAATACGTAGCCCAGAGTCACCTTCTTCTGGAACTCCTGAAAGAAGTGAAGTTTTCTTCACCATTTAAGCCAAATCATTTCTGTTACCTGCAGCCAAAAACATCCTAATCCAATGCCACAGCTCTTAGGCTCCACACTCCATCTCTCTCCCTAACACCTTTAAAAGCTGCTGATGCTAGGCGTCTACATTTTCTCATGTGTTTCAATCCCATCTGACAAGCTTCTGTCCCAAGCTTCCTACTGACAGCTCTCTCTGGTAAATAAACTATGTCCATATTGCTAAATCCAAATTCCATTACAACTGGCTTGTTAACAGCAACAGACACTGCTGGCTATGCCTTGGCTTACTTCCATGACATCAAAAGTCTTCATCCTACCTCTCTGGTCACCTCTGAAATCTCCTGTGCAGGTTCAGCCCTCTCTAGTTGGCCATTAACTATCTGTTCCTCTAGGCTCAATCCCGGTTCCTCTTCTAATCTCAGTCTATGCTCTCACTAGGCAGTGGGTCTCAACCTTGACAGCACATTGGTATTATCTGTGGGCCTTCTAAAAGCCCAATGCCCAAACTTTACTCCAGATCAATTAAGAATCTTTGGGGTAGGTGGTATTTCTTCAAAGTCCAAGTGATTGCAATATGCAGTTTAAGTTGAGAAACAATTCCCTAAACAATCTCACCCACATCTACAACTTCAGATCATCTATGCTAACCATCCCAACCACGTCTCTCATTCAAACCTCTTCGAGTTCCAGACCCACATAACTTACTAGCCACAAGACATCCTAATCGAAATGCTTCAAAGGAACTTCAATTCAGTATGTCCAAGAGTGAAGTAAAGTTCTATCTCGTACAAATTTATTCCTCTCCCAGTGATCCCAATGGCAGGGAGGGGGCTCGTAATTCATGAAGCTGCTTAAGGCAGAAACCTCAGAACAATTCAAACCATTTTCTCTCTCACATTCCATCCAATACCAACCACTGCAACTTCCATCAACACTACCTCTGAAACATCTTCGATCCTTCCCCTTTTCCATTTCCACTGCCATGTTGCTACAAGCCAACATCACCCCTAGCCTAGAGTACTGCAACAGCCTCCTAAGCCACATCCATGCTGCATCCCCTTCAAATCTATTCTCGCCACATCAGAATGGTCTTTCATGAAGTCCTAGTAGTGCTAATCTGTTTAAAATCCCTTAAGTCTTCTCACTGCTCTTAAAAGCCAACGGCCTTAACACAGCCCTACAAAGCCTAGCACCTGACCGCCTCTCCCTCTCCTTTGTATTCAGGCCATCTGGCACACTACTGGTTCCATAAATGCAACACGCTCCTTCTCACCACAGACCTTCATGCTGCTGGCCTGCTGTCTGGAACACGGAGACTGTTTTTGTTAATTTCTGACATCATCCACTATCAAGAGAACCCTAATAATATCGGTTGAATCAACGCTATGTTACTATAATATATAGCACTGTAATAGTATTAATGTTTGTTATACTAGCTAGCATATACTATAAATGTTTTAATATAAGTTTGTACTGATGTTAATACTAGTAAATTTTCATATTTATTAACATACGGCCACATCTACTACTAATGCAGAGTGGGCATAGTAAATTGCATGGTGTTAATGCTTATCTAAAACCTGCAGCCAGGATCTAAATACTCTGGTGAGCAGGTTTGACATCTGGCAGCAGAGATACCCTGCACCGTAGATTATGAGAATTGGAAAAGACTCATGACATGCAAATCATTACTACTTCAGACTGTGTGACATGGTGAGTCCTGAACAGAGGGTAACAAACAGAGTTACCCTCTGTTCAGATGTCTTCCCAAGGGCTCCACCTTACTATTACATGGGAAAGTGTATTTATTTCTCCAGCTCCCCCAGTTACTTTATATACAATATCCTACATTTTGCTCTAAAATATAGTGTTAGAAAAAAACAGTATTCCTCCTCACTTCCATGTGAATGTGCTAGGTTAATTATTCCTGAACACTCTCCTCTTCCCACCCCATGCTAACTTATCCCAGAGGATGAGTAATAATTTATCTAATGGTGGGGGAAGGGCACTGATCATAAATGGCCTCTTTTTTCTCACTTTCTGAGAACTTAAACATCAATAGGACACCTGACTTCTTTTTTCCAGGCTTAAAGTTCACAATAGCCCCTTCTGCCCAGTTCTAGGACTGTGAGCAAATTATTAACAGTAATGAGCCCCTAGGCAATCAGACTTAAGGCCTTGTTCTCCAGTAACTACATCAGTAATGAAGGCACTATTTGATCACCATCTATCTGCCCATCTTCTGCATCCATCTCTTAACTGATTCTGGATATAGAAGGAAAGGGAGATGCTACTTATTGACTCTCTCAAACCACAACATAAATATGTATGAACTCTGCAAACCATAAAAGGGTTATTGCTTTTTTTTCCCCTCTGATTATAAATCATTACTTTCAGGACTTGACCAGATCAAGAAAGAAATAACTACCCCTCAAGTTTCTAGATCTTACAAAAGCAGGATTCAGGTATAATGGTGAGTCACTGACAAATATGCAGTGACTAATAACCATCAACTGAATAAACACAGACATTTTTAATCAAAACTGGATTTTGCCTGGAATTAAAATTATATATGCTCTTTCATTCAACTGAGTAAATGTATCCTACAGATACACTTGCACCTGAGTGTAAAACATAAAAAGATAACTATATAGTCGTAACTTTTTAAACTGGAAATCTACATATTAATAAAAAAATCTGCAAAAAAAATAATCTATATATAATGTATACAAACTGTGTACTAATATAAACTAACGGGGCCGGGCGCGGTGGCTCAAGCCTGTAATCCTAGCACTCTGGGAGGCCGAGGCAGGAGGATTGCTTGAGCTCAGGACTTCGAGACCAGCATGAGCAAGAGTGAGATCCCATCTCTACTATAAATAGAAAGAAATTAGCCAAACATCTAAAAATAGAAAAAATTAGCCAGGCATGGTGGCGCATGCCTATAGTCCCAGCTACTCAGAAGGCTGAGGCAGGAGGATCGCTTGAGTCCAGAAGTTTGAGGTTGCTGTGAGCTAGGCTGATGCCACGGCACTCTAGCCCAGGCAACAGAGTGAGACTCTGTCTCAAAAAAAAAAAAAATAGTAATAATATAAACTAATGGATTCAGTGAGTAATCCATCCAGTAAAATACTCTGCAGCCATGAAAAATAAGGTAGATCTCTATACACAGATATGCAACAAGCTCTAATATTTATAAAAAAGATGTACAAAAGTGTATGCTCCTACCCATTAAGAAAAAGAAGACATATATGATACATAAAACCAAATTAAACAGCCAATATTCTTACTTATAAAAATGACAATTTCATTTGGTTCAACATAAGTGCATAAGTGTACTGTACCCTTTTTTTAATCTTAATTTTTTACCATGTGCATTTGTTACTGCTTTTTTTAAAAGAAGAGTACATTCCAAAGATTTTAAAAAAATAAATATTTTCTTCAAAAACACACTCTTAAGTATCTTCTAAATAAAATTAAAGACACCACACAGAAAGCAGAGTGAAGATTAAATCACCAAACCAACACACACACACATAAATTTTTGAAATTGTTTACAGAAACACACAGGTGAGTTGCTTTATCCCTCTGGTCCCACAGAAATTCAGGAAAATAAAAACAAAGGAGTCATTCAAAGTCTATGTGTCTGCTACTAATCACAGTTGGCGTCTGATAGAAGGGAATATCAGATGATGGATAAATAGTTAAATAAATACCAAAAGGTCAAGTAAATACCAAGTTTAAAAAATATGTGATTTTCCAAAGCAAATTAAAAATTCATTCAAGGCTAAGCTTTCCTTTTCTCCAATTACATTTCCCCTCACACAGTTCACATTCCACCAAAGAATCTGAATTTGCCATGTGTCCCACAAAAATGAATTAAACAGTTAAGTGGGCAAATCCTAACACATATATTGCATAAGCTGCTGTAACTACACAAGTTACAGATATGCTTGATTCCTTTTTCTAGATTCTCCTCGCAACTGAAAATTTCTGGTTACTTCAATTACAACTATCAAACTGCCCTATAGTTACCAAATTGTATTTGAAAAATACACTTCTGACCAGAATAAAAGGAACATGTCATCCAAGCCAGGCGTCCTGGGACACACACATTCCTCAGCCTGAAGGAGTCAAAGGGGAGAAGCTCCTAGGCCCAGGGTGAAGGAGGCACGGGAGTCCCCTACCCACAACCCCCCCACACACCTGCACATCCCAAGGGCAACATCCACAGGCCTGGAAGGGTTTTGATAGGCTCTTGGCCTCTCTTATATCCACCCAAAGATGGTATGATTTACAAACCGTTTGACTATTTTGGCATTAAAATCACCACCGTCGTTTGACCATTTCTGAAGGAAGCATGTTTCCTTGTATGTATCTCACCTCAGGCTCCCCTCACCCCACCCCTGCCAATGGCCTTAAAATATTTGTTTTCCTCTCTCTTCAAGATCATTTTTCACTTATTTTATCCTTGATATTTAGTGATCACTGTTTTTGTTTTTTTGTTCCTCTTGCCATATGCATTTTTAATTACACTTTTTTTTTTTACTTTTTATCAAATATTTCAAGTACACATGAAAGTACAGAGAAGAACATTAACACAATGAACACCCATTATCAACCGTGTACCAACTTAGCAAGAAATTAACATTTTGCCGTATTTACTTCAGCTCTTTTTGCAGAAGTTTGCTGCAGCTGATCCTCGGTGTACCATTCCTCCCATCTCTCCTTTTCTCTCCTTCTCTCTCCAGAGACAGCCACTCCCTGGTGTTTAACATACCCATGCATTTTTAAAACATTTTTCATACATATTCTGTGTTAATTATGGACATGCACAGTTTTGTATGTTTTAAAACATTAATGGCATCATACTGTACAAATCATTCCGCAACTTGCTTTTTCATTCAACATTGCATTCATTTCAACTGCCATATAGAATTTCACTGTATGAATATACCATAATTTATTTATCCATTCCTCTACTGATGGACATTTAGGTTGTTTCCATTTCTTTACTCTTACAAACAATGCTATAATGAAGGCTTGTACATATCTTCTTGGATACACATTTGAGAGTTTGGAGGGTATGAGCCTAGAAGTGGGCTGCAGAATATGTGCATCTTCACTTTGTCAAACTGCTCTCCAACATGATTGTACCAATTGTACACTTTCTCCCGCCGAATATGAGTTTCCTTTGTTCCACATCCTCTCAAACACTTGATATTACAAGACATTTAAGTTTTTGCCAATTTGACAGATATGAAAGCAAACTCAGTTTTTAATTTGCATGTCCTGTAAGGATAATAATTACCTCATACATGTTTGACTATTTGTACCATTTATTTTTCATTTTTTCAACTTTGACATTCCCCTTTTACTCTACCATGACCATTCCATAGTGAGTCATAGCACACACTGCATCCAGGCGCACTGGTTTCAAGTTCTGGCTCTAACACATTCACCCAATGTCCTCAGACACTTTGCCTGGCCTAAATATGCCTATTTCCTCATCTGAAAAGAGGCGGCAGCACCCACCTCACACGGTTGTGAGCATCTTATGAGTTAACATGCCTGAAGTGCTCAGAACAGTGACAGACTTGTTGTAAGATACAGTATTATCATTTTTACCACTTTAAAAATTAATTTTGTCCGTTATCTTTTAAAATTGAATCTCTCTTTTAATGTTTCGATTTATATTTTCTCATCTTTTAGGACTTTTTTCAGATATTTCAGCACTCATGACTTTAATCCTTTTATTCCTTTCTTTTCTATTAGTTTGAAATGTTCCATTTCTGTTCTCTTTCCATATCTCAATTCTTGCTTCTAAGACAGCAAAAAAGTCTGGCCTTTTGGAACAGCTGTAGAGTACATCCTTGCCAATGGGGAGGGCAGATGGTTTTCCCCCAGCTGTCCCTGCAGCTGCTCACCCAAATCCCCATGGCAGATCTAGCATCCTTCTGGTGTGAGAGCTTCTAAACATCTCAACCTTGGTAATGCAGCTAAAGGACCTTTACAGGACATGGGTCCTCCTGTGTTAACTGCATATCTGGATTACTGGCAATGTGTTCTTAAGTCACATCATCTAGTCACTTGATCAGAAGGTTTGTATGCTATGGACACTGAAAACTATTCCTATGTTATTGAGCAAATCATATAAACAATGTGAGAAGGTAAGAAACACCAGCAAAATTAGTGTGGCATAATGCTTCGTAAACAGGCATCCAATACATACTAATTGCCTAATAAGGAATGAAGGACTCTCAATGCTGCTGACCTGCCTCTAATGAAAACGTAGATGGTGTCCAACCACAAGCTAGACCATCGGGAAGGAGGTACGAGGACAGATCCACGACTCAGCTCTTTGCCTTTCCCTCACCACGCTACCTGGCTTCTGTATTTCTACTTTGATTCACCTGTTGAAGCAGGGTTTTAGAAGGATCCTCCTTGTGTGTCTAGCATACAACACTCATGAAAGAGAGCAGAAACACCCTGGTTTGGTTCTCAGCTCTTGGAGCTGGAAAGTGGATGACCTTCTACCAGGCAAGGTTTCAGATAGGTACCTCAATTTTCATAAGAGGCTAACCAAGTTGCCAACCTATTCATCTGATCTTGAAAGCATACAAATTCACCTTCAAACAGCACGAATTATATGCAACTCTGGCCCTAGCCAGAGGCAGTAACCTAAAGACATTTGCAGCTCATTTCTTGTCAGAACCAGGTGAGGACAGTGGTATTTCATGGAAGACTGTGTCAAGCCCATCCATTCCTCTAGTCTAGATAGCCTCGGTTTATCCACGGCTTAAGCCATCTAAAAGCTGCATAATACAGAGGTATTCTCCAAGGTGGTTGGATTACTGGTGATTTTTATTTTCTTCTTTTTAAACTCTTGTATTTTCCAAATTTTCTACCATGAGAATGTATTCTGTTTATAATAAAAGAAAAACACAGTAAATGTTATTTTTAAAGCTACATACTTGGAATACACCACCTTCCCCATTCCAACCCTCCCACATCCCAACTAAAGTGCTTTTATTGAAAAACAACTGATATCCCCTTTCATGAGAAAATTTTACCAAAACTTGTTCGTGAAACCCAAAACTGCACTTCCAGAGAGTTTTTTCTATGAACAGGATGTTACTGACATTACTCTCTACACCATCACTCAATTAATATTATTTGTAAGCCATATAAGAAATTCCTTTCAGGGCCGGGCGCGGTGGCTCAAGCCTGTAATCCTAGCTCTCTGGGAGGCCGAGGTGGGCAGATCGTTTGAGCTCAGGAGTTCGAGACCAGCCTGAGCAAGAGCGAGACCCCATCTCTACTATAAATAGAAAGATATTAATTGGCCAACTAATATATATAGAAAAAAATTAGCCGGGCATGGTGGCACATGCCTATAGTCCCAGCTACTTGGGAGGCTGAGGCAGCAGGATTGCTTGAGCCCAGGAGTTTGAGGTTGCTGTGAGCTAGGCTGACGCCACGGCACTCACTCTAGCCTGGGCAATAAAGTGAGACTCTGTCTCAAAAAAAAAAAGAAATTCCTTTCAGAACAAAACATTAGGAAAACACGGTTTCGTCCAAGCAATTGGTGACCTGTTTCTTTATGGACAGTGAGAATTATATAACTTGTCAAATTTTCCCTTTTCATTTTGGCAACAGAAGGTCAGATGTAAATATGAATTGTAACTAATATCTATGCAGGGCTTTATGCCTATGCAGCTTTGTTCTGAGGATCCCAGGGTCTAACATGGTTTTATAATTTGTTTTGAATATTTTTCTTCTGTGTGAATATATTCTTGAATCCAACCTAAACCCTTCTTACAATAGGGCAGGACATTATTAAATACAATGGTCTACATTGCTCAGTATTAAGTCTGTACTTTATGCCCTAAAATTTTTAAACTGAGGAACAATAAAATCACAATACAGTGTCTTTTTCAATCATACTCAACTAACACATAAAAAGTTCAGCTCAAATTCAACATAAAGAACTAAGAATTATGATTCCACTCTTATACCATTATATTTTTTTGCTCTCTTTCACTTATGAAGGACATTTACTTAATTTTTTATACCAAGATAAATAGAGAAAAAATACACGAAACTTATTTCAGTCTATATATTATACGTTAACTAAGAGCAAAAGGAGGCAATATATTATAGGTGTTATAAACACAGACTGTGAGATCTGTGTTCAAATCCTGACATAACTATTTACTAGTGGTATGACTTGGTTCACATATAAAATGTGGAGAATAACATTACCTACCTATTACAGGTGCTGTGAGAATTAAATAACGTATGTAAAGCACTTAAAATAATGTATAACATATGTATGCACTCAATCACAACAGCTGCTGCTGTCACTGTTGTTATTATACAAAAAGCCTACCATGCCCTCTTTAAACCATTTAAGCATTTCTGCCAAATAACTACACAAGTATTTTCTTGCATATCTGCAAAACAGAAATGTTTTCCAAAAATGGGTATTGAACATAGTAATTCAGTGTTTGGGATAATTCAATAAATTTACCTGAACTGTCCAGTACGAAGAAAGCAAAGAGCTCTATTACCATATAGAAGGTGGTTTTCAGGTCTTAAAAAGAAAACAATGTTTAGTTAGTACAGCACATTACACATGAAACAAACAAAAACCACACAGAAAACATAATGAAACATTTTTTTAAACTTTACATCTGTGTGGCAGAGGATTTGGAATCTTAAGTATGTCCCAGTTCCTTCAATTCTAACTTAAAGTAACCTTGTTCAAACTAACCTAAACTCCCCTGTATTCAAAAGAAAGATAATTCTACTTGCTCTAACTCACAGGACTGTTGTGAGGATCAAATGAGAGATATTGAAGATCTACCAAACTACAGTGCATGCTGTATCTTTAGGGGATAAGATTACCTATATAAGTCAGGCCGTGCCACTTTGACAAAGAAACAAAGCCTGCAAATTGAAATAGTAACTTAAATAGTTTCATTTCAAATTTCGTTCTTTTTAGTTTTATCTATATGTGGTGAAATTTATTTCTCCTTTCCCTCACCTCTTCCTCAAAAGAATAGAGCAGCAGACTTTCAGACATTGCATGCTAACTGGATTCATGCACTCCCTGAAGAGAAGTGCAAGACAGGAAAGAGTAGTGTCTACATAGAACCCTCCAAAGGCTGCTACAATATTAGGTGGCCCAGATGATGCTGTCAGTAGCATCCAAGTACGAGGTACATCTGAAGGAAAACTATAAAATCTAGCAGCTGAACAAAGAAGACAAGGTACAGAGAGCACATGCATTTTCTCAACAATTCCCAATATTATCCCTTTAAAAGTTACATCTTAGGAAGCAAAAACCACTGAATGGGTGGCATCTTAAGTGCTACCTCTTTTTGATCAGTTAATAATTTGGAAGGACTTGGTTGATGGCAAAACAAGAATAAGACAGAATAGATGACTCTGTACTGGTAAGTCTGAAAGATAATAGAGGAGTACAGAACCAAATTCACAATTTTGCCAGACTTGCTTGATTTATACTACTTGACTAGGCTCATATACTCAGGCCATCTCCAATGGTTCTAATGTCTAAAGATGAGGAAACCTATTCTGCATAGCAAATTAAAACATATTCTCCAATTCCTCATCTTACTTTTATTTCTCCTGCATAGTATTCTAACTTGATCTGCCACATAAAAAGGATCTCACTATTTTATTTTGGTCTTACCTATATTCAATGGCTCTGGTGTAATAGATAATAGCTATATCAAATCTTCCTTTGGCAAACTCTTCATTTCCTTTCATTTTCATTAGTTCTCCTTGCTGAGAAACCAAGGTGAAAGAAGACCCATCGATTAGCTCCAAAGATAATCAAGACCCAATACCTAGGAAAAATGGATCTGGGGCTCTATCTTTGATATCGGAAATAATCTAGGGGATTTTTTATGTAGAAAATGAGAATGCAATATCCAATATTTTGGCATCTATATTTAAAGAAACCTTTCTCTAACGACTCAACACTAACTTTGTTAAAGGAATATTAAAAAATAAATCAAACCATCACATTATGATTAATTACTAAAAATTGTGTGCTGTATCTGATAGATTTATTTTTAAATATACCTTATCAGTAAAGTACAGCAGACTAAAAAGCAGATGCAAAGTAGAAATTTAACTTTAGGTTAGTAAATGTGATATTATTCAATAAATCTTAATGCTTAAAAAATATATAAATCAATAACATACAGGCAATGTTGATTAGATAACAAAAAATGAGGTGTCAGGTTACCAACAATATATATGAAAAATGCTACAGCTATAACTGAAACTTTTCACTCCAAAACTCAAATTTTTTAAAATAAATAAATTAAACTGGATCATATCAATGGCTTTAATTAGAGAATTCAATAAAACATTAAATGTTTTTCTAAATCCTTTTTTAAAATTTGAGTTAAGATCATATTTCCTATGAGTTAGCTGGATGACACGTGAATTACATTTCAATAAAGCTGTTACCAAAGAAAATCACATTTCTAACTGAAAGAACAGTTGGCTGGGCATAGTGGCTCACACCTGTAATCCCACTTTAGGAGGCCAAGGCAGGAAGATCGCTTGTGGCCAGAAGTTCTAGACCAGCCTGGGCAACATAGAAATAATAGACCCAATCTCTACAAAAAATAAGAAAAACTAGCTGAGTATGGTGACGTGCCTGTAGTCCCAGCTACTTGGGAAGCTGAGGTAGGAGGATTGTGTGAGCCCAGGAGTATGAACCTGCAGTAAGCTATGAATGAGCTACTGCACTCCAGCCTGGGCAGAGAGTGAGACCCTCTCTCTCCAGGGAGAAAAATAAAAATTACTTTAAAAATATCAGATTTTAATTTTCAATTAACTGTTTAAAAATCATTTGAAAATTCTGATCAAGATATTTCTTCAAAAAAATTCCAAATCACAATCTATTAAAAATTTCCCTCAAACATGTCATTCAATTTTATAATAGTTCTCGTATGCCGTGAGAAAGCAGTTTTGTTATTAACTTTCTCTGATTGTTAAACATTCTAACAGGCAAATCTTATAATATATTTACAAGTAAATATTTATCCTCACCTCTATACAATCCGCACAAGTTTGGGTTTTAAATTCTTCAAGCAAATCGGAGTTTTCTGTTATAACTTTAGTTATGTGATACTTGTCTAAATTTTATTTTTAGGAGAGAGTGAGAGAGAATATTTGTTAAAAAAACAAATTGGTATTGATAATATTCTAATTTTTAGCTAAGGTAGATGAGTCTATAAAGTTCATTATATTACTAATCTTTCTAAATAGCATATGTTTCTTATAATCTTTTATGTGTATTAAATAATATAAAAATGTAAATTGATAAAATGTTACAGAAAACATTGGATTTATAGTTTGCTATGAATCTATTCTCAGTTTTTATTTCTAACAATTAAAAAACTCATTTATTATTACATTAGTTGTAACTGTATTTATAACAAATGCTCTGTCAAAACATATTCCAAATATGCCTCATCATTACTTAAACCAATTCAACAAACATTGTCAAGCACCTGTGGTGTACCAGGCACATTGTTCAATAAAAATGTATAAAAACAAAATCGTAGAAAACTACTTTTTGAAATGTATTTAATATACAGGTTGAGTATCTCTTATCCAAAATGCTTGGGACCAGAACTGTTTCAGATTTCAGATATTTTTGATTTTGGATCATTTGCATTATACCAGTTAAGCGTCCCAAATCCTAAAATCTAAAATTCAAAAAGTTCCAATGAAGATTTCCTTTGAGCATCATATCAAACCTCAAAAAGTTTCAAATTTTGGAGCATTTCATATTTTGGATTTTTGATGCTCAACTTGTAATGAAGAATTTAAAATGTCTTCATTCAGTATTTTGACTCTCATGAATAAAATGTTATAATGAGAAGTTATTTGAAACACTATTCTTATAAAAATTTAATAAATTAAAATGCAGTAACCAAACTTTATGTCAAAAGTTTATAAAGTGTCATTTTCTGCATTTTAAGCTGTTATATAAAAAGAATTTTAAAAAGTAGAAAAAAAAATATTTTTATTGCAACAAAACTATACTTAAGCCTGTAGCAAACAAATTCATTTCCAAGGTGAAAGGAGTACCTAAAAATGTAAGATTCAAGAAAAGCCCTGGCAGGTCATGAAATAAAGTAAATTAATACTAAGGTACAGAGTAGGATCAGAGAAACCCGATTTCTCACCTAGGTTCTGCTACTTACTAGACTTCAGAAATACCACTTAACATCTCAAAATCTTAGTGTGCTCACTTCCAAATTAGGGATAATAACAGCCACTTTGCAAGGCTATTATACAGAAGATAGAGAATCAGAAATGACCCTACATAGGTGTGCCTATGAATGCTTCTCTGCCTCTACCATAAAATTGCCTATAATTAAAGGCCTCCAAAACAATGACGAGAACAACATCGATCAGTGTAACACATCCCAGTACCTAATAAACCTATGAGAAATATCTGTCTTCATTTAAGTTTAATTCTTCTCTAGTACTTAAGTTAAAAAGGCAAAATCTGCCAGATGCAGTGGCGCACACCTGTAATCCTAGCTACTCAGGAGGCCAAGGTGGGAGGATCACTTAAGACCAGGACTTTGAGATCAACCTGGGCAACACGGCAACACCTCACCTCTGAAAAAAATTAGCTGGGCGTGGTGATGCACCTGTAGTTGCAGCTACTCAGGAGGCTGAGGTGGGAGGATCACCTGAGTTCAAGGCTGCAGTGACTATGACTGTGCCACTGCACTCTAGCCTAGGCAAAAGAGCAAGACCCTGTCTCTAAAGAAATAAAAATTTAAAAAATAAATTTTTAAAAAATAGTGCTAAATTTGCCCTCTTCTCACCAAATTATTAGTCAGGATCTACTATAGAGGCAAACCTTTCCCATTTCAAGATTCCCATAACTATACTACAAAAACACTGCTGAGATTCATATGCTTTAAAGGAAAACATTTCACGAAGTAAAAGACATACGTAAGGCAGTTTCTCCATACATAAAAGAATAGCAGACTCATCAAGAAAATGAAAATCACAATTTTAGCTTTTGTTACTTTTTCTTATGAAAGAATACATGAACCCATTTGTGGTCTCTTTCTTTGAATAATATATATATAAACTTACATCATCCATTAGGCCAAATTTTAAAAAGTATAATGTCATAAAAATAATTAAGACAGGAAATACACAATAAAACTAACCACAAGGTTAAAGTTCTCTTATTTAGGGATATATAACAAGAGAAAAATATTTTTTTAAATCCTAAGATAAATCAGAAATCACATAACTACACATTCCATTTTCCCAAACAATACCTTTAAAAACTGAGTCAAGTAACAATTTAAAGCACTTATACTTACATTCAGTAAAGAAAATACTTAACATAGGCCAACAACTGTCAACTGCTGCTAATTTAGTTAGAATTGTTACATCGCCTGCATATTTTATCCAATTCAAAGCTTCCTCCATTGCCAAGATTTTCTGTTTCGAAAGAGGAATGAAGAACGGGATTTGGGTATTAATTCTAAGCAAATTTATCTTATACAGGTATTTCAGACCTTTAATATAAAACTTCTACAGCTCTGTGCTGTCGCTTCCCCAGCATGCAACCTAGAGCTGCTAGACTCTGACATACAAGTTAACAGACACCATGGACTCACAGACCGTGTTTCCCCGAAAATAAGACGTACCCATAAATTAAGCCCTAGCAGGATTTCTAAGCATTCGCTCAACAGAAGCCCTACTCCGAAAATAAGACCTAGTGATGGGCGTGGCTACGCAGTGTACCTGCACAACCCATGCATTTCGTTGTGGAGCAGGAAAGAAGATGAGCAGCCCTTCTCATCTACCCCATGAGAGCTCTATTGCTCAACATGAGAGATTGAGGCCAATGGTTCTAAAGGAAATAGAATTGCAAGAAATTCAGGATGGAATTTGGGGTTTGGAGAGTTATGATGATGTTCCAGAAGAAGATAACTATATTGGAATAAATGTAGATTGTCGTATTGTACTTAAAAAAAAACCACATCCCCTAAAAATAAGCCCTAGGGTGTCTTCTTGAGGAAAAATAAATATAAGACCCTGTCTTATTTTCGGGGAAACACAGTATGTTACATGTTCAGGTGACCTCAGGCTACCCTCAGAGCTCAGAATGCTTCTGCAGTGATTACAGACCTGGAATTTGAGGTCTACAACCTGGCAAGAGGCTGCCTGCAATGGCAGGCAAGTACAATCAATAGAAGGTGGACAGGGTTCTCAGAACTTATCTAAACTAGGACTTTCATCCTCACTTCAAGATTAAAGGTATAGATTAAGGTTTACCAAAGATACCTGTTTTACATGGTCTTTGACAAGTAGAAGAATAAGATTAACAACAAGAGGAGGATATGTGGCTGGCCAAATGGGGACTCAGTGCAATGATCTTTATGAAGGATCAAACTTCACAGAAATGTTATTTGTACTTCTAATGTCTGAAATAACTTCAGAAATTTAATAGTTATCAATGTTGGTATCGGGCTTAGGAGAAACATATAGATGTTTATGTCACCAATAGCATTAAAAATTGGTTTATCTGGAGATTATCTAGTAATTACATATCAAAAATATTCATACCAGGGGTATAATAATTTCATTTGGGGAAACATGAGCCAGGTATATAATCTAAAAGAGAAGAATCAAGTTGTAAAGAGGCTCAAAATTATACATATATGGAGAAAAAGATGAAAATGATGCAAACCCCCAAATCAAGGAGAATACATAAGGAAAATATAGAAATAAACACTACCAAATATTACTTATGAAACAGTAAGTATGTAGACTCAATGTACAGGGAAATGAGCAGGGTGATGACTGCCAATTATTCACAGTGGGTGTGGATTCTGTGTTTTACACTTACATTTTCTATTTTATAAGCAATTCTCAGTAAGCCTCCAATAAGGAATGAATCATTCTGAAAAATAAAAACAAAACATATTTTTTTCCTTATTCAGTCAAATATACCTAAATTTTCTAACAGAAAAAAAAATTCTACATTTTAGGAATACTACTATATGTACATAGCAGTACACTTCCCACAAGCACATGACAAATTTACCCTAAAGACCTTAAAATGAGAATTCAGAAATAGTCTTCCATAAATTTCTAGTGCTAAAATCATTTAGTGTAACTTTTAGACCTATGGATTTTTGAAGTTCATTGCACCTACATTTTTTAATAAAGATACACTGGCTTGTATGTTACTACAAAGGATTATGAGTAGGAAATAAACATCAGAATGACCTTTCTAAACTTAAGTTTGCAATCAAAATAGTACCAAGAACAACATTTGGTTCCATAACAAATTGAAGTAAGAAAAATTATCAAATGGCTTTCAAAAAAAAAAAAAGTAATAATAAAAAAAACCCTCAATATAGTACAAGGACAGCTTTTCAAATCTGTGCTGGTAAAGTCTACCCCTACCAAAGACAAAATATTTGTTGAGATGGTGGTGTGTTTTTATGTCAAAAGATAGAGCCCATAACCTTCAGAACCTGTGACAAAGGTTTCTATGAACCAGGGCCCACTTTGATGTGTGATGAATTCCAACTCTTATCCTTTAATGACAAGCAGTAGTTCTGGTCCCCAACATGGCATGTCAGAACCATGACAGCAGCCATCTCCCTACCTCTTGAATACTGAGCACACATTCATGGATGGCAGAATCATCTCAGGTTAACCAAAACTAAAACCATTACCTGTTAACTGCTGTAAACTAGTAATATGGACCTAACACCATATAAATATTTATATTCTTTAAATAGGGGTGAAAAAAACCTACATTCTACCACTTACAGCAACTTTCTTTGCCAAATCCACAATATCTTCCATCAACTCAAGATGTTGCAATTTCTTCAAACTTATCTCAGAAGCACGAGAATTGCTTAAAGACAAATTTATTTTTTAAAAGATTAGGTTCTCATATATACAAATTCACTGAACTTTACACTTAACTATATGTTGTATCTCAAACTACTGAAAAAAATTAAGTCATATTTTTCTTCACTCTAGAACAATAACTAAGCTGTTAAGTGGACAAAGTACTATATATTTTCTCTCTTCTATAACACCAATATTTATAAACAATGTTTCCTGACTCAGCTTAAAGTCTACCATCTAATACTATTCAGAATTTCATGGATTATAATGTTACAGTGATTCACTCATATGCAAATCACAAGTATTTCTCTTTCTACCAAACAAAAGTAAAATTGAACAAGAATGAGACATAAGCATTCCATTGTACATGGCATTCGTCAGGACTGGGCAATGTTGAGGAATATGATTGAGGAATTAATGAGATGTGGCTCATAAGATCATTATTTTATTGTGTTGCCCAATATTGCTATATTAAAGACAGAAATAGAAGTTTGCAGGGTTTTGCCCTGAAGGAATAAATGAACTTATTAGTTTGCCTATCAAGGGCTGCCTCGCTGGATGTTTTCCAATAGGCTTCCTGGTTATCTCAGAATCTGTTAAGTCTTTCTGTTTTTAAAAGACAAGAGAGGTAAATATCTGGCTCACAGGTTGGGAGCCAGAGACAATGAGTGCCCTAGGCAACAGACTCACCCCTGTGGTTATAAACAATTTGTTTCCAAGAGATGGGCTTCTCAAAAAATATATAGAGCTATTATATCTCTTTGTTAGTCCTGTTAATTGATAACTATTTTTTAAAACTTAAAAGTCCTTAAAGGACTTTGTACCTGTTTGTTCACCTAGATAGATTAAAAATTATTTAAAGCCCTTTAAAAGGACTTGTGACCCTAACCCACTACCTGTTACCCATAACAACCAAAATTATCTGATATATAAATCTATTACCCTGAAAACTGATAACTGGTATCTATGATTATAAAGACCTATAAAAATCTAACCATAATACTAGACTACTTACAGAGATATGGTTCAGACTCCTGAGTACCCCTGCTTTATCTGATTTATCAATATAAAACTATACTTTAGTCTGTGTATTCTTTTATTCTATTTCCTATCAATTTTCTTATCGTCTATGGTGACTACTATCTAAGGGACCTGGCTTCACAGAAAAAAGCAGCCACCCCCATGGGGCAACATGCTTCTCACTGTTCATACAAACGAATAATATATAGTAACTTACTTGGCTTCCAGACAGGGATGCAATCGTGATATTATAGAACTATTCTGATGTTGAAACAGAAGTGGCCAGAATATGTTAATTTTAATGGCATCACAATAATCTTGCAGGACAGAAACTGGTTTATTACACCATATACTGCAGATGTCAAATTCTTAATTTAAAAAAAAGTTTAAAATTAGTATCTGTACCTCATTTTGGAATGAATCAATGCTATTAATAGTAACAAGGTAAAAACGGATATGGAAAGAAATGAATGGAGGAAATATCTTAACCTATTAGATGTTAAGAATATTTAAGTGTTGGCTAAAACTCTATTTTAACAAAAAAAGTTTTGGTTTCTAGTGAAAAAAATAGTAAGAATACATTTTTAAAAGATATATAAATCTGTTATATGTTGCTATGACTAGATAGATGGACATCCCTTCACAGTTTTTCAATAAACTGACCCTAAAACACCAACGTACTTACCTGAATTTCTCTCACTTTGGGCATAATCTTTATACTGCATACCCTAGAAAGAAGAAAATTCTTTTGATTTGTAGCTGGTAAAATACAAAAGTACAGTTTTTGATTTTGATTTTTTTTTTCTTTTTTTGAGACAGAGTCTCACTTTGTTGCCCAGGCTAGAGTGCCGTGGCGTCAGCCTAGCTCACAGCAACCTCAAACTCCTGGGCTAAAGCAATCCTTCTGCCTCAGCCTCCCAAGTAGCCAGGACTACAGGCATGCACCACCATGCCCAGCTAATTTTTTCTATATATTTTTAGTTGGCCAATTAATTTCTTTCTATTTTTAGTAGAGACGGGGGTCTCACTCTTGCTCAGGCTGGTTTCGAACTCCTGACCTTGAGCAATCCCCACTCGCCTCGGCCTCCCAGAGTACTAGCAGTTCTTGATTTTTAATCTAAGGATTACTGGAAATAAACTGAAAACTTCCAGTGTACATTTATTTATGCTTTGAACATATCTTCAGCCAATGAGTCTTAATTTAAGGCCTTTTACACAGTATTTCCTGAAATTGATTCTATGGCCCTCGCTAAGAGCATTTCTAACCCCCAGTCAGAAAACCACTTTTCACTATCACTCATTCTCTGGCAATCACATTCTTATTGCCAAGTCACTGTTACCTTGCCTTCTGAAACAAACTCTTAAAGCTTGTATACCTCGATGTCAAAACCAATGTACCACAAAAACATCTTTACTAAGAAAGCTCTAAACCAGAAAACCTTTAAGATATAATGTCAAAAATAAAAAACCTACTTACCACCCCATTACAGTAAAGCTGAGTCACACGAACATAATCATCAGTCATAAATTCAGGAGCACAGACACAATCATCCACATAAGGGCAATCTTCTAACAAGGCATAATCTGTTACAGCGCAATCTCCCTCGGCAAAATCGTCCATGGTGCACGATCCTAAGGAAACAATACAAACCCAAATCAATAATTAAATCATTTGAAATGATCTGAGAAGCAGTTTTCCTGGCTTCTATGGTTTATTAGAAAAATACCTGGAAGCTATGCCCAAAGGAAGTAACTTCAATGGGAACACTGAGCTCTGGAAGATTCTCATCCCCATTCTGCTATTCCTTTTCCCCTGGCTCTCCCCAAATAGTTTAACCTATTTCTTCTCTTCCTTAGGTTCACATATTCACCATCTCTATTCTAAGTTAATCTGTTTAATGTGTCTCCTTTAGATGGAAGATAATTAAGGGCATCTTATTTTTGTACGTGCCTAGCACATGGTAAGCCCTCAAATAATTGTTGAATGAAGAAAAAACATCTTCCCACTGCTGTGCTTGTACCCCACCTATATCTACTGCACTCTATAATGTACCACTTCATCATACACAAACTCTACTATATTCTCAATCTCCTGTCCTGAACTAAATCTTGACTCCACTAAGAAAATCGTTTCCTATCAGCTGCTCATATTCTACTGTCCATCTTTCAGTGTGTTTCTGTTTTGGGCAAAGGAGCAAGGCTAGAGCAGTACAGGGTGAGGCTGCCAATCTCCTAACTCCCCAAGGCCACATCCAGACCTTCCATCCTCGTAACAATTCCTGCTCCTAACACCTCACAACCACTGCAACACACTGCTAGATTGCAAAGGGGAAAACCCTTCACATTATTAAAAGCTATGTTTTATAAATACTTCAATGGAGGAAAAGGGGAATTAGGGCTGAAGTTTCAGACTAAGTTTTTTTTCCCTGAAGAAAGTTCAATAACAGGGCTTTTTATAGCTATCAAAACCTAAACATCACTGAAAAATACAGCATTACTTCTATCTCTTGCCCAAATACTGGCCTTCTCTTCCTGTCATCACAGCACATCATTCACTTCATTCCTTATACTTCTTCACGTCACCACTATATCCCATTATTGGGACAAACCAGGTTTCTTTTTTCCTAAGCAAGACCACCATCAGTCCTTGAAATACAAATCTATTTCTTTAAGCAATCCATCCAATTTGCTGTATAAGAATTCCACGATGTCAGAAGTGAAGAACAGTAACAATCTTCCTAGCAAACTCTTTGTACTAGGTGTCACACACTATAGCAAACGTTTCACATGCGCCACCTCATTAATCTTCACAGCAATTCTTCTCGGCAGAACCAATTATCATCATCTCTGTACAGACGGAAAACATTCTCAATACAATTAAACACTTTCTTTGCTCAAGGTCATCAAGCTAGAAAGGATTCAAACCCAGTCCTCTGATTCCAGTCTCTTCTCTCAAACACTCTATTTCACTACATTTACTTTTCCATCACTGCCACCTATTTACCTCTTGGTTACTGTCATGTTTCGAGAACACTGGCAACTAGTTCACAGTGTTCTCTTTCTGTCAAATCCCACCATCATCCCAGCCACATAAAGGCCCATGCAGATAATACCCTAACCTTGCAGTTTACCTCTTCAACTAACGTGAACTTCACTACCCACCTCTCTTCCTTCCTAGGGCCACACTGCCCAGGTCTAAACCAGTTTTTAAATCTTTTACTCTGATAAGCTCCCCTCTGACCACAGCCAAGGTTCATTACGGCTCATGTCTTCCCTGTCTTCTACGACAGCCATTCCTCAACCTCACCAAGAACTCTTCTTCCTTTTTCTCTCATCCGAATCCTCTATTCTTTTCATCCACTTTCAGTTTCCTTACAATTTGGTTTCCACTTCTACCATTCAAGGGAAACTGCTTTCAATAAGATCACTGACGACCTTCTACAATAGATAGGTTATCTATGTCTACAATCTGACCTGTTCTGCATGAACAATATTTACAGAGTTTAAAAAATTTAACTCGCAAAGTGAACAATGACCAGAAAAATAAGACACTGAAGCACCCAAAGTATGGCACATAATGCGGGACATATGCTACCCTAGGAAATATATATACTTTTAAACTCACTTGTCTTATAAACTTTTTTGATATATAAATACAGAAAGAGCCAAGAACTGTCTCAGCCTACACATCATGGCGTCAATTACAGTACAATTAATATGCTCATACCTGGCAGACTGAGCCATCGTGACATCACGCTGGTCATTCAAGCCTGACAGATCTCGCTTGACACAACACACAGCACCCATTGTACTGTAATTACGACACTGGTGTAATTTTTATTTTCTGTTTTGTTTTAAGTAGAGAGGCGATGTGGCAATTTGGTTAAGAGAATGGACTCCAGCCAAGACTGCCTGGCCTTAAATCCTGGCTCTCCCAAGTTATCTTATGCAAGTTACTTAACCTCTCTGTGCTTCCGTTTCCTCACATGTAAAATGGGGATAACAATACCTCCTACCTAATTAATCAGTTAACACATGTAAAGTGCTTACAAGAGTACTGGGTACATGGGACATGCTGCAAATACCAGCTATCATTAACATTATGCTTCCATCTAAGTTGTCTACCTTAATTGCTAAATCCAAAGAGCACTTTTTGGCTTACAACTTACTTGACGCTGTGGACCACTTCCTCCTCAGAACTCTTCATTTGGACTCCAAAGACCATCTTCTCCTGGTTCTCCTCCTATTCGTCTGGCTGCTCTTCCTCAGTCTCCTTCATGGGCTCTTCTTCTCCATTCCCCGCCACCCAAATGTCAACTCTCTTTTCTTCTCACTCTTACTCTCTCCTTGGGTGACCTCATCCACCACACCCATGGCTTAAGACAGCACTTTCTGAACTTCCAACATTTGCATAGCTTCACCATAATTTTTGCCATTTCCACATGTTACATGTATTTTTACTTAATATTTCCCTTTTATTGAGCTCACTTGGCCTAAGTGATAATATCCATGATATGATAGGTTTGATGTGCAAGTTATGTTTTTCACACACATTAAATTCTTACCTATTAAAAATTTTTCAAGTGTTTATCTATGTACCATTTTAGATTATCTCATACTGCACTATAGGAAACAATGGCTTCCAAACTTCCAAATGCTGAAGACTCCCAAATCTCCCCAGGCTGGGTTGTATCACTTGACTTCTAGAACCTCCCTATCAACTACTACTGGATCTTAACCAAGATGTCCCACAAGCCCCTCAGATTCAGTAAGTTCAAATACAAACATCTTTTTCCTCAAAAACAAACAAATGAAACCAAGTTCTTTCCTCTTTCTGTATGCTGTTTATTAATTAATTGCTCTACATGCCACCTGGTTATCCAAACCAAAAACCTGGGAGTCAATCTTGACTCTCCAGACTTCAACATTTCTATCCAACTGACCACTAAGTCCTGTCATGTCTACTTCCCTAAGAAATCTAAAATTAGCACACATACACTTCTTAATGCCCAGTGCCACTTGCCTTAGTTGTACCTTCATCTTTTCTCTCCTGAACTAACTTAAAAAGCAGTCTCCTAACTGGTCAATCTTAGCTTACTCTAAAACTCTGATCATACCATTTTACTGCTTAAAACTGTTCAATAGCTTCCCTTCGTCTTCAGAATAAAGTCCAACCTCCCTACTATAAGCACAGAAGGCCTTTTTTGATGCTATTCCTGCTTGTCTCTCCAGTCACTCCATGACACACAACCTAGAAGCAGTCATACCCAACTGCCCTTCCTTCCTAAACCAATCTTATTCTACAACCACCTCATGCCTACCAGTCCTTTATACTCAATGCCAGGAATTATTTCCTGATCTTCCCACTACTACCAAGTTTATGTCTGCACCTCTTCTCTATAAGCCCAGAACACCCTGCCCACAGCTTTGACAATAGTTTTGACACTATTCACTCATCACAGGTTTATCTCTGTGGGGTCGCCATGAGTCCAGAGGATACACTGTGTAATACACTTGTTACCTGTACTGTTATTTACTCAATCACTTCCTTTAGAATAACTGAAATTTTAACTTAGATGTAAACTCGCTTAATAGAAATTTTAATATCACCAAGAAATCCTATGTTTGGTATGATAAATTTTTCTGATACAAACTAAATATACTACTAAAATTAAATATTAAAATAAAAAACTTTTAATCCCATCAGTTATGGTGAACCAGTTACTCTGGGGACTCTACAATTACAAAAAAAAAAAGTAGTTTCTAGATTTAAAAAAAAACTTTTTAGATGTTTTTGCTGAGCTCATAGAAATATGGGAACATTTAAAGCTACCCTCACCCCCCAACAGCAACAAACCTTGAACTAGAAATTAAACCTAGCAGTCAAAAATACAGTCATGGTACCAGTAAATCAGTAGTGGAATCAGGACACTGAGCCCTGGGCCAGAAGCAAAAAGTAAGAACTGAAGAGTGGCCCCAGTTAAACTCCCTGGCTCCAAGCCAAAGCTGACACAAATGCTTTCAGAAAGAAAGCATGCCAAAACTAGACTCTCAAGATTCCCAGAAAGATCAATCAAATAGCAATTCATAATAAATGATCAACAAGTTCAGGAGGTGACAGCCACCATGAGGGAGAGACAACAGGAAAGAACAAGCAGTTAAGTTTAGACCTCCCCAAGCCCCTGCCAAGGATATCAGACATTAAGATTGCCTGATATGGTCTGCAGAATAGCTACAGATTCACAAAAATGAGCAAGCAAAAGGAGACCATGAAGAACGATTGTGTATGTCAAAAAGAACCAAGTAGAACTTTTAGAATTAAAAATGTGGCTGGGCACCACATTGTTACAGGCGTGAGCCACCGCGCCTACAATCCTAGCTCTCTGGGAGGCCGAGGTGGGCGGATCCTTTGATCTCAGGAGTTTGAAACCAACCTGAGCAAGAGCAAGACCCAGTCTCTAGGCCGGGCGCGGTGGCTCAAGCCTGTAATCCTAGCTCTCTGGGAGGCCGAGGTGGGCGGATCATTTGAGCTCAGGAGTTCGAAACCAGCCTGAGCAAGAGCGAGACCCCATCTCTACTATAAATAGAAAGAAATTAATTGGCCAACTAATATATATACAAAAAATTAGCCGGGCATGGTGGCACATGCCTGTAGTCCCAGCTACTTGGGAGGCTGAGGCAGCAGGATTGCTTAGCCCAGGAGTTTGAGGTTGCTGTGAGCTAGGCTGACGCCATGGCACTCACTCTAGCCTGGGCAATAAAGTGAGACTCTGTCTCAAA